>SWBG01000068.1:0-122017 GCA_023848605.1 Aureobasidium sp. EXF-10728
AGCCGAAGGCGGGGCTCGAACCCGCGACCTTGAGGTTGTACTTTATCTGGTGATAAGAGCCACACGCTCTACCGATTGAGCTACCCCGGCAGGTCTGATGATCAAGTTGTGTGACACAACTGGCTGCTGACATGTTGTTGCGGTCGTGCAGACGGTATATGAATAACCAGTCGCATCGTACATCTCCCATCAGAGCTGCTGGGGTAGCTTCAGCGGCGGACCCCTAAAGGAGTGGAAGCATGGCCGGATTGTTCATGCCGCTGTCTGGTCGACAACAAGTGAGAGCGACGGGTTTCTGCATGTTGAATCACCTAGCATGACTACGACCATGGCGATGGGTCATGCTTTCCAAGCGTCCCCGCATGTCCAGAGATAACAGCGTGTAGGAAGCGGCCGCTGAGTGCCAGCCGTGCATGCAAGATGGTGATAGTGCGTTGGAGACTTATCTCCCAAGTATGTTGATGATAGTCATGGCGACAGGGAAGTGCGGTCAGTGTAGAACAGAGAGTGGCAGCCGATGTTTGTTGTCCAGTGGGCGACCTCGCTGTCTATCGTTTATTGCCCGGCTTCATCGATATGCGTCGATAGACGACGTAAGCAGGACCTAATTCTCTGGCTCGCTTCGTCAAGTCCAGACGGTGCGTAAGAGCAGTAGGCTCCTTGGTGTCGATTCTTTGTAAGATTGTGTGAGGCCAGCAATAGTACTAACAGAGCATCAGGGAAGGCGCAGATGTGCTGCTGACAGGCTGTAGCAGATAGAATGCTGAACGAAATGCATGTTTACAGCACAAGTGATAGTCAGGACTCGAGATATATGAGATTGTTCATGTCGAGGAAAAAGAGGACGTGGTGAAGAAGGTGCCACGTTGAGGTCTAGGGTCGACCGAAAGGGGAAGTCGACCCCACATGACGCCAAAACAAGCCCCTCGACAGGTGGCATCAAGACGAACAAGGAAAGCTTTTTGTTTGCAAGTCTATCTCACCCAGACATTCACTCTCAGACAAGCAAACAATGGAGCATCTCGAGTCGGCCCTCCGCCCGGTGCTGCAGCCCATCACCCAGAACCTTCCTGGACCGATCCGCGACATTGGCATTTCGTTGCTTGGGAACCACTGCTACAAGACTCTCGTCCACGATGTCCAGCTCAGCGACGCATCCTGCTTCAAGCTGGCCATCTCCAAGGGTCTCGGTATCGGTATCATCGGCGCCTCTGCTGTCGTCAAAATTCCTCAGCTCCTCAAGCTGCTGAACTCGCAGTCAGCCGCCGGACTGAGCTTCCTGGCCTACGCCCTCGAGACCAGCTCATACCTCATCTCGCTCGCCTACAATGCTCGCATGGGCTTCCCCTTCAGCACATATGGCGAGACGGCCTTCATTGCCATCCAGAACGTCGCTATTGCAGCCTTGATCTTGCAGTACAGCGGCAAGGGTGCTGCTGCCGCTGCCTTCGTTGCTGGCCTGGCTGCCGCGGGCTACTCGCTGTTCAACCCCAACATCATCGACATGAAGACCATGGGCCTTCTCCAAGCTGGCGCTGGTGCTCTCGGTGTCGCCAGCAAGCTGCCCCAGATCATCACTGTCTGGCAGCAGGGCGGCACTGGCCAGTTGAGCGCTTTCGCCGTAAGTCACCAATCTGCTGCTCGTCTTTTCCAACTTGTACTGACTTCGTTCCAGGTCTTCAACTACCTCTTCGGCTCGCTCTCGCGCATCTTCACCACTCTCCAAGAAGTCGATGACAAGCTCATCCTCTACGGCTTCATCTCCGGCTTCGTCCTCAACGCCGTTCTCGCCCTCCAGATGATCTACTACTGGAACAGCGCTCCCAGCAAAGTCAGCGCTCCCTCGCACAAGTTGAACGAGTCTGGAAGAAAGGAGGCCATCGCCATGACCACCAGCGCTGAGCCCAAGGGCAAGAGTCCCAGCACTCGTAGAAGAGGTTAGATTTGGATAGTCCTTGTATACAGAATCTCATTCCACATCACTTGTGTAAACGTCTGCCACACGTTCAAATACGCCGTCATGTTCGATTTGAAGCTGTGTTAGAGACTGCATCGCCGGCATCCCTAACCGTCAGGCCATCGGCACTGAGGCTCCTTTCCCTTCTCCGAACAACGAGCAGAAGCGTAAGCGCTCTAGAGACAACGCCGGAACCACCGGCCTCGTCGTCCTCGTCGTGGCAGAGGCCCGTACATGCGGTCGATAAACACACACGCTACCTCTTTATGTCGTCTCTCGCGAGCACAGATTGTAGATGACCTCGTGCTGTATTTCCGTATTGAAGAGGGTGACCGTGCTCAGCGAGACGAGCGGTAGAAGAAGGCAAACAAAGAGGCGGTCTCGCATCAACACCATCGCTAACCATGGATCCCGAGCTTCTTGATGCAGTCGTCCAGGTGTATGCGTAGCTTCACGATCTGCTTGGGATTGTCGGTCGTTCGTACGAGCGTATCGATAGTAATCTTCTTGGTCATTGACGCCGTTGTTGCTGCTGCTGTGTAGGTATGGCATTCATCACCGCAGTTTGGGTACGTGCGACCAGCTTCTCGTGGGATTTCCTGTCGTTTTGAGTCTGGTTTGACTACCTACAAGCTTGTGGAAGCGTTCTGTGTCTGGCATGAATGCCGTACTTGCTTTATTGGCTTATCGTCTTTGTTGTTAATGGCGATATTCTTCTTTCCGAATGTCGCGTCAATCGATATGCTCCTCATCGAGGTAGGCAATGTTGGCCACTTTGAAGACATCGAACAAGATCGCGAAGATCTGGCGTGTGTTGTAAGATCATATCTGTTGGTCTTTCCTTTTCTTTGCTGGGGCGTTCTTGTATACGGAACAAATACGCTGCTGAGAGGCATATACGGCGGATACGGCGGAGCAACCCAGGTGCTTGTCCTGTATAGTCACACTAGCGAGCCTTTCATCGCCTTGTATTCTTCCATAGACCATGACTCTCGGATGTCTGTATTTCGTCTAAGCGTGAGTCGACGTAGAGCGGATAATCTGTTGGCCGTGTTTGGTGCAACAGAGCCATTTGATGCTGGTGAGTCTGCTTGAGGGTTTGGCGTAAGATGGAATTTCTTCTGGCCATGCTCCATTCCAGGTCATATCGGTCCGTAGTGCCCACACAAGGATATGGTATATGAAAACCTGCTTCATAGGTGCCCCCGAAGGGGTTTGAGCTCTCTAGACATCAAGGTCGAGGACATAATGCCGCTGCCCTTCGCGGGTCCGGGTGATACCAGCACCAACGGTAGCCGATCCGAAGTTTAACCGAGCGTCTGCCCGTGCGCAGGTCGCTTACAGTCGGACTGCATGTTGTCGATCTTCCTTTGCGATAGTCCTTCATCCAACAACAACATCATGTCTTTTCAACACGCTCAACTCGGTCATCAGGTGTATCCGAAGCCACGACTGTCCGCTTGGTGTTGATGATATCTTGAGTCCGGTCCTGGCCCTGGAGTTCGCCTTTGGTCTTGTCGATACACACCACCGCCTTGTGTTCAGATCGTCTGCGCCCGATAGCTTGTACTGACGCACGACTCCTGGAATCCTATACAGCTTGAGAGGAGAGTTGACATTCTCTTGGACCTGGATCAGGATGATCTATGCGAGTATGCTTCGTGGGGTCCCGCCGTCGATAAGGTGTCCTGGACATGCGCATGCACCATGGCACAAACATCAAAGTTGATGGTCCTGGAGCCAGCAAGAGAGATAACCTTGCACCAATGCCTCAAGCCAGAGAGGCATGGAGCCTGTCTGGTCCTGGAGATTGCTTCTGGCGAGACTGGTGACTTACTGCAAACATGAGAGCTGTCAATCAAGAGGCCTTTGATCCTGGAGTACCTGGAGCCAGAGAGATAGGCCTAGGAAAGGTACTCGGACCCTTTCGAGGCCTGTCGAAGAGCCTTGTCAGATATTGGACGTATTACAAGCAGTTGTCATGGCACATTGAGCCCCCATCATGTTTGCGAAGGCGCGAGCTTCTCTGCTTCCAAGCATTGGACTTGTCAGTGCGGTGAAGCGGGCTCCGAATTAGCGTCATATTGGCTACCTAAGCGAGCTCCAAAACAGCATCATATTGGCTACCTCAGAGTGCGCATGCAGGACTGTGAAGCAGTCTCACATCTCTCCCATCATCACCACAACACTTCTCGCACAACATCAAGACCAACAACATGGCAGCACCAGCCGGTCAGCGCCCCTTCGCCTGCCTCCAATGCACCTACGAGGCCAAAAACCGTCTACACATGGAGTCGCACATCGCGAATAAGCACGTGCTGGTCAAGCCTTGGGCGTGCAACCAAGCCAACTGCGGCGAGAAATTTGCCAGGCCGTAAGACATCTCCGAGTACTTGCTATTGACTCAGAGCTGATTATGTGCAGCGACTGGCTCAGCAAGCACGTCCTCGCGGCCCATGGTCGCAACCTCCGTCCTGCCGAGGAGGTCCCCGATGCCGCCATCCTGGCCAGCATCAAGGACGAGGCCGCCCGCACCGAGGTCGCCGCCCAGGCTCCTCCTCCCGCCGTCCTCGCTCCCCCTGGGCCCCCTGTCGTCGCTCCCCTTGGCGCCCCCGCCGTCGAGGGTGCTGTGCCCGCCCTTTCCAGGATGGTGGGAGAGCCCATTCCAGGCTACTACCTCCACTACGGCCTCCCCTATGGCACCGGGCCCGTCATCCCCGGTGGCCTCTCCGACGATCCCGAACCCTGGATCCCCGACGGCCTGTAGGCTTGCACCAACAAGAAGAAAGGGGGACGAAAGGAGCATAGACGAAGTTTACGATTGTAAGAGTATGGAAATGACAATGAACACTACCCCTCGCGAACCGGGTTCCCATTGTGTGCTGAATTATGTGACTCTCCGTGCTGCCGCATTGCTTGTAGAATCAGCGATTACAATGCACGACATGTTGTAGAATTGGACTCTGTCCAGCGAAAGTCAAGATACCTGTTGCTCTCAATGGAAGCTGTCCTTTCGCTCAAAGTACTCTGTGTTTCGACGTATAGCTTCGTCTCTGTATCCACCCCTGAGATGTTGAAGCCAGCGTTTGTCTCACCTATCATCATCGCAAGAACACGCTCTATCAAAATGCAGAAACCTTTGCAAAACTAGACATCGTCCAGTGAGAGCCAGAATATTCTATCCTCTCAACGGAACACACGACTTCTGTAGCAAAGCATGCTGCATTTTCATGCGTAGATTTACTACTGTACCTGCCCCTGAGATATCTTGGCTTGGCGTCTCTCCTATTCACCAGCATCATATAAACAAGATATCGAAATGCAGAATAGCTATGAGATATAGATAGCATCCACAGAGAGCCAAGATACTTTCTAGCTCTCAATGGAGAACACCATTTCCGCAGCAAGGATTCTGCATCTTGACGCATGGGATTGTAGCATCGCTTAGCCCCTGAAATGTTGAAGCTTGCTGTCTCTCCTACCCGCCAGCATCGCATGGAATATGCTATAGAAATGCAGAGTAACTATGAGATACAGAGTAGTCCCATTGAAAGTCTGAACATTTCGGGCTCTTCATGGGAAACAACCCATTCTGTGGTGTTGTCCTGTATTCCTGCAATGCTCTTGGAAGCCGTGTTTCGCCGGCTGAGAGTACGATCCGGGATCTCTCGCGTATGTGTTGTGGTAGGTGCTGAAGAGTGCGGGTGGTTCAGGGCGGAGAAGCCGGGGCTTATAGGCAGCAGCTGACCGCCCTATAAGGCTCTGGTTTCGCGAGTATAGACGGCCGGCGCGACTGGTATACCACAACTCCCATTTGAGATAGTTTTTCCTGTCATACTGTAATGTGTCTGCTTGAAATATTGTGTTCCTGTCCAGTGACCGAGAACCAGGCAGTGTTGATGGTGTTTTCTCCAATGTCGATTTCTCGAGGTGTCCAATATGGGATTTAAGCTTCCCGCGCTTCTAGGCTGTCATGAGGTCGTTATAGGGAGCACTCGGAGCAGTGCTGGGCGCAAAGACCACCGCCACCCAAGGGTATATAGTCTCTGTCCCTCTCCCCTCAGACCTTCTCTTTCTTTTTTCTCTCATACTGTTTTTGGTAAAAGAAGATCTTCAAAGCTCAAATAACTCCATTCACACAATCCACTCACCCCCCCACCCATTGCACAATGTTTGCTAAATTCATCACAGGTGTCCTCACTTTTTGCGGCCGTGCCCAGGAGGAGGCAAACGATCTGAAGCCCATTGTCTCGTGCAACCAAGGTTGCGCATCCAAGAGACATGGTCACGCCGACGCCGCGCAACTGCGAGCCCAAGAAGACGAGAGGTTGTTCAAGGTCCACGGACGTTGGTGCAATTTCAAGACTCAGGTGAAGGGCTGGCGGGTCTGTTTGGCGACAGCCGTCTTGCTTGAACCCTTAGAGAACGAGGTACGTACCAATCTCACTTTGGAGGCCCAGAAGAGATGTATTTCGCAAGAGCCCCTTCAAGCCCCAGAAAAAGCACAATACCGTCAGAGCCGCGAGCAACCTCTTGATCTGGTGCCTGGCTGGGAGGCTGCTATGAAGCTCCCACCAGAGGATCAAGGATCCACACCAGTGAAGGCTGCGAAGTTGAGGTTCGTCTCCCAGCACACAAGTCAGAAGTTTGACGTTGACGCTCCGGCGTGCATCGTCAGACGAGCAAAAGAACAAGAGCCTCGGAATGTAAAGTTGAGTCTTGAGCCCACGTCCTCTCTGTCTTTAGGCAGGGTCCATCCCAAGGCACGTGGCTCAAGGCCCAGCGCGCATGACGTTTGGGCTAAGCATGAGCATCTCGTCGACTACACTATACCCTCACACCCCCGTCCGTCCGCAAAAACACGTAGCGTTGCGTATGAGAGTCGAGTCAGATTCATGGAGCGTTGGTGAGGCTGCTCTGCCCCCTTCGTGACTGTGATTTGTTGAGCGTTTGGCGTGGCTGCTCTGCCCCCGCGTCCTGGTTGTATGCTGCTCTGCGTCCCAGGTTATTGTAGAGTTTTCTCCTTCGGGTGATCTGCAATACTCAACGAACTGATTCGTAAGTTAGATGCATGGAACGTCGGCGTGGCTGCTCTGACCCCCTTCGTGTCTTGTGTTTCATTGAGCGTTTGGCGTGGCTGCTCTGACCCCCAAATGTCCCGGTTGGAATGCTGCTCTGCGTCCCGGGATGTCGTTTAAGGCTGTTTCCTTTGGGTTTACCTGCCTTGCGATACTCGATGAACTGATTTTTCGCTCTTTACGCTTTCACCTGATGATGTCTCGAACCCGAAGCTGTTGCCTCGGCTATCACTCCATTGAGACCTGATAGCGATGTGCGTACCTGCTTTGGGGGAATGGGCCCATTGGGACGCATGGTCTTTTTGTTGTCTGGCGGGAAGGAGTTAAGCTTTGGAAGCAGTATTTTGTTTTGTTTGAACACTGTTCATGCCTCTGGTCCACGCGCCTTGCTAGGCATTCCCTCTTTCTTCTTCTTGTTTCGGCTTCTGAGTGTGTGGCTTTGGGTTGCCTCAACGAGTTCTGGCGACTACTGCACTTTTTCTCAGCTCGTAGACCTGCATCTCTTCTTAACCTTCAAGCCAGTGAGTGAGGTGCGGCCCTTGTTCATGTCTTGAGAACTCTCTCTTTGCGGACCTCCCCTCCTTTTGCTCGGTTGTCGTGTCTTCAGTCGTTGTCTCTCTACTTCTGGGGCGGTCGCTTGGGTGGGTACATGTGTGGTGAATTTGGTGGCATGCCGAGGTGGAAACTGTGGGCTTGTTGTCGTATGGGATTGACCGGGGATGTATACAAACTCAGTATCAGTTAACAGAGGCGCCGATCCACCTCACGAGCAGAAACAGCTTCGTTAAAAAATCCGCAGCGAAATCTGCGTTAACAACTCCATTGTTCTTCTGGTCTGCGACCGGGGTTCGAAGGAGGCATATGTTTGATGGCAGGATACGGGCAAGATCCGAGTCTTGCATCGTCTTGTTTCTCTTGGGTCTCCAGGGTTAATTGCTGTGGCCCGACCGATATAGCCGGATTGGTGCAGCAGGCCTCGAAGAGATAACCGAAATCTTGCATCCATCGCATCCTTCTCTTGGCAGTTTTGCGTCGTGCAGAGCAAGTGATATCGCACCTGAATCTTCCAGAATGCTGCCAATTAGCGATCAACAGGTTAACGATCAGACCGTGAGCCTCTGCCTGTGGTATATCCGACTCGATGGGCCACATTGTCCAAGAAGTCATGGATGATTAAGACGAGATGCGGTTGACAGGAAGACAACGGTTCTGTTCCCTAGCCCAGCCAAGCCCTAGCTATCTCGTCGTCGTCTTCGTCGTAAGGAAAGAGGGGTCTGTTGAGCGCCAACAGAGACATAGGCTTAACATCAAAGTCCGTTTGCAACTTCAAATCAGTCTCATACCGATATACAGAGGACAGTTCATGGACAAAACAGCAGATGAAAGGCAGAGGATCTTCTAGAATGAAACAGGAGACGTTTGCGACGTCATCTTGGACATGACTCGCACGCGGGAAAGAAGAGCTCAACGGTCTTCGGCTTCGAACGACATGCAGGGAACGGTGGGTGACACATGGTCGAAGAAAGTCAACATGTATCGAACGATTCTTGTTTCTGGTATACTTTCTGAGCATTTTCGTAGCACCCGGCCAAGCGAGGTCTCACACCTATCTGCAATACGTGCATACGGCCTTGTAGGGCAGTCCTCAGCAGCAGGTTCCTGTGCCGAGATGGCGCCATGGCCATGTGTTACGACGCCTTTGTCGGCCAAACAAGGTCATTTTGCTATCAAGTAAATTCTTGGCTTTGCAGCATCCGAATGATTAGTTCAGGCTTGGAAGGCAGCGGCCACTGTGGTGAGCCCTTTCTCAGCCCTGGCACGCACGTCAGTGGTTGAGTCGGGTCTCAGGCAGGACCACTGCACGGTTTGTTGTTTTTCCATGCCTCTTTCCTCGTCCTTCACGCTTGTCGTTTATTCTCGGCTGCCTCGCTCAGACCTCGCAGACAAGCAGATTGAGCTGAGGCGGCATCATGTATACCCCTCTCAAGGTCGCTCGTTCTAGCTCTCGAACCAGGCATGTCATTGCTGCCATTATCCTGTTTCTCATCTCGATTCTGCTGTATACGCTTTCTTTTCCTTCAGCACACCATGTTCCCGAATATGCCCCGTCTACTACCAAGGCAGCTCCTTCGTCAGACTCAGCTCAACTCGACCCTCAACCCACATCCGTGAGCCCGACAACTTCCTTCCGTAGTAAACGCGTAGCCTGCATCGGCCCTAGAGGAAAGCTCATATCGGAGAGCTACGACGATCAGCTCCACCCGAAACACTACAGGAACCTCAGCTATCCACCCCCATTAAGTGGTTCATACGAAGCCCTTGATCTTGACAAGTCCTGGCTTACGGCTGCTGAGAGATATGGTCCATATGGTCTCGGAGAAGAGGAGGAAGGTTACACCAGAAGTCGAGTCGACTGGTCTACCATCAACTGGGCCGACTTGCAGAACAACTGCTCTGCAGTCAACCAACAACGATTTTCTGATGCCTACACATTCGACCACGCTCGTCCGAGATTCACATATCGCCAAAGATCGTGGCAGGAGAAGTGGCTTCCCTCCTTCTTCACCACTCCGCATATCAAATCAAGACCAGCGACCGAGGTTTTCAATCGCTCGGCCATCGTCCTGCGTGTGTGGTCCACGTACAAGTACACGCCCGAGGATATGTGGAACCTGAGATCGCTTGTTGCAGAGACTGCCCTTGCGACTGGGGGAGAATATGCAGTCTTTCTTCTGGTCGACGTCAAGGACAAAGACGCAGGTATTCACAAAGATGCAGAAGCGTATGATCGCATCCTTCGCGAAGCAGTCCCTCCCGAATTTCAGGATATCGCAGTGCTCTTCGATGACTCGCTGCTGGAGAGCTGGTATCCTGATGTCGTCGAGCATTTGCCCATCATGCAGATCATGCAGCCTCTGCAGATCTTTGCCCAGTTCTATCCCGAGTTTGATCACTACTGGCAACTAGAAGTTGATTCGCGCTTCTTGGGGCATACCGGCGATATGCTCGACAAGTTCTCAGATTTTGCCAGAAACGAACCGCGGAAGCAAGCCAGAGAAAGAGCGTCTTGGGCCTACATGTCCGATTATCATGGCTCATACGACGACTTTTTCAACACAATTGATGAGGTGCTTGACGGCAATTCCTCTGTATGGGGCAACATCGATATCCACGACTTGGATCCTGTTGGTCCTAAGCCGCCTGTCAAGGATCCTCGTGATGACTACTTCTCTTGGGGTGTCGGCGAAGAAGCCGATCTTATCCTCCTTAACACCTTGGAAGATGCTTCTCGCGACGAGGATTGGCTTTTCAAAGGTTGGCAACACGGCTTCTCCATGGGTTCGAAGCTGCCCATATTTGTCTCAGTCGTTGCTCAAGGCCGTGCGAGCTGGAATCTATTGAACGCAGTCCATCACGCCCAAGCACATGCGGGCATGCGCATTCCTTCAGAAGCCACACTACCTAGCTTCGCACTCTGGCATGGGCTTAAGGTCAGTAGTCCACCAGTGCCGGTGTATCAATGGCCCGGGCGCGATCGTCATGAGATGGAGTTTGCCCTCAACGGCGGCGGCTTGGACGCATTCCCCGATGCCATTGCCAACGGCCCCGCACGCTATCGCGGTAGTTCGATGGGCTTCTTCACCAATGGTATGACCTGGCAATGGTGGACGACATTGCCCGAAGATTTGGCAAACCCTTGGTATATCAACGAAGTCGACAACCCTATACTACCGGACATGCTTCTCAACGAGGGTGATCATCTATATGCCCCGAACATCATAATCCATCCTAGAAAAACCAACGGCAAGAAGCCTAAGCATCCTGGACAAGAAGATGAAGAGGATGAGCAATAAGTGCTCCTTATCCATTCGGCCTCCTTGGGTATATTGAGGTCCTTTTGGCAGTCATGACTTACGGTTCTTTGTTTCCATCACGCCTTTCTTGCATTCAGGGCGCGATGATCTGGTTACCAGCGGATGGTTTGTTTTTGGCTTTGTTTCGGTTGGCAAGCGGGAGTTTTGATAGAATGAGCAATTTTGCTCTTTGTGTTTGTAATTCAGGTTCCTTTTCTTGACATTCACGACCAACGAGTGATCAATACCTGTGTAATGGAAAAAACAAATAAGTTCTGTGCCCAGATCACGACCTTTTCAGCATTATGGGCGCGTTCATATGATGGCAGACAGACCGTCGAATTTACATCCCGACTTTACGAATCTGGTCACTGTTCGGAGCAGAAGTTGTAAGATCAAATATGACATTCTCGAATCCTGAACAGAATATGCAGCGAAAAACTATATGTACATGGTTTCCTGTAAAAGAAATACATGAAAAAATACCTTCGAACGCCCCATGCCCCTTTCTACATATTTTTGTTACATGTTTGAAGATAGAGAAATTTGTACATGG
This sequence comes from Aureobasidium sp. EXF-10728, assembly GCA_023848605.1. Classification (NCBI taxonomy): domain Eukaryota; kingdom Fungi; phylum Ascomycota; class Dothideomycetes; order Dothideales; family Saccotheciaceae; genus Aureobasidium; species Aureobasidium sp. EXF-10728. The sequence continues at coordinate 11,446 of SWBG01000068.1, forward strand.
AGAGACCGTGGATCAAACGCTTTGTAGCCTTGACAGCCAGGATGTGTATTCAGACGCACCAGTGATGGAAAAAGGTAGAGAGAAACTTCTTTCTTCGCGGTTCATAAAGGCTTTACGGTCCAAAGTAGGCCGAATATCCTCTCTAGTAGACGTTTGCCAGCTTACTGCGTCTCCTGAGTATGGGCCCAAAGAAGTAAAGAATATACACCAGAGCGACCAGACCCAAAGAGACAAACGCCAGAGTCGCAAATGCCCAAGTGGTACTCATGTTCTCAAACATGGCGACACCGGCATGACACATGGCCGCCGCAATCAAGAAGGACGGGATCAAGAAGGCAGCCACAGCCGATCCGGCAACATTGCTATAGGTATCGCCGAGGTAATTCAGCATTCCCAACCAAAGCAAAGGGTCGCAGAAGCCGAGGACGCCGCCAGCGACAATGGGGGACCAGTAGGAGGTTTTGCCGTTGGAGGTGAAGGCGAACCAGAAGATCGTGATGGGGAACAACCATACGGTGACCAGGGAGGTGAGGAAGCGGGCTTCGGGGCGGTGCTTGCCGTGCTTGATGCGGTCTTTGCGGAAGAGATAGGTCTGGACGGGGACAAAGATGAACATGCAGGTCACGCCGACGCAGAAGTTGAGGTATGAGAGACTGGCGCCGACGTAGCTGAGGCCGTTGTTGTCCACAAAGACATCAAAGACACCGTCGAGGTAGAGGAAGAGCAGACTGGAATGGTTTGTTAGCAGGTTGTTGGAAAACAGAGACTTAGGTCACTGACCCATAGGCGAAACCGTTGTAAAAGCCGAGGAAGATGACGATGGGCTCGGTGAACATGATGCGCAACGCCATTGTCAAGACGAAGCGGATCTCTTGGAATACATTCACCTTGGTCATTTCAGCAGCGACGACCTTGGCGTTGGGGTCATCGGTGTTGCGCTTCTTGACTGCTCTTGAGATGACAACGGAAGGAAGAGTCTCGGGCATGAAGCACATCACGAGAGCAAAAGCACCACCCCAGATGATGTTCATGTAGAAGGCTGACAATTCATGTCAGCAGGTTGAAGGTGGAACAAGATAGAGGATTAATGCGTACTCCAGCGCCAGCCCATGTTTGGGTTGATGCCGATCCATTCACCAATCGGCGAGCCTAAACTTGCGCCATAGTTGGAGGAAAGTACGAAGAGGGCCATTGGCTGGCCTGCACCGTCTTCGGCCTACACGCAGATTATAAGCAAGTTGATATACAGCAAGCACGGGCATGTGGGAACATACACCAAAAAGATCAATGATGGTTCCAGCGACGTTGGACAAGGCAGTGGATCCAGCAACACCAATCAGAAAGCAGAAGATGATCAACATGGGCAGGTTGTATGCCAAAGCACAGCCAATGTTGAGAATGGCGTATAGTAGGATAGAGCCTACATAGACCCATTTGCGGCCTCCGAGATCTGACAAAGGTCCGAGGAAAACAGGTCCAACAGCAGTTCCGATAATAAACATCGATTGGCCAAGCGTCACGACTTGTGTCGTACTAGGGAACCGTTCCTGGATGAAGGTCTCGACCGAGACGTACATAGTGGAAGTCATGGTCACGTAGACCTGTAGCAAACAATAGACGGTGATGACGAACCACTTCTTCCATAATGACCAATGCATAGGATGCGCCGCATCCGTCGCCTTGATTTGATCCAGTACATCCAGAGGTGTCGGTGTCGTGCCAGAAGCTCTACGAGCCTCCAGATCAGAATGTAGAGGTTCGCTGTGAGCAGAAGACGGCGCTGAACCGCCCTTCTTCTCCTGTTCTGCCAATACTCCAGACATTGCTTCCTGTAATATCGTGCACAAGCAAGCTTGTCAGAAAAATTTCTTTGCCGTTGCGATCCGGAGAGCCAATGAAAGCCAGGAATTGATGTTGTCGAGGTCTGATAGCTGTCAAAGGTAAGACCCAAGAGGCCAGTCTCTCAGAGAGCTTTGTTCGTCTTGTTGTTTCGCGCGCACAGATGGCGAATTGGCCGGTTGACAAGGCTACAAAATTCACATCTCGTTTCGCTCGGATGGGATAATAGTGCTGCACGGATCAAGAGTCGGAAACGGGACCCTGACGGCGATGACGTTGGACCTGGGCCAAGCCGAGGCTTGAGCGCGCCTTCATTGCTTGACATGCATCTTTGTTATTGGGTTTGGAGAAGGCAGGATGCTATAAAATATTGGTCCATGGTGTTTACAGTATGACAGACTTCGAATACACGGAGTCGCACAGACTGTGGCTTCTGCCTGTCACAGATGTCCATCGACCTACCTGCTCATTTGCGAGCTGTCAAACTGCCAAGAGAAAGGACAGCCGAGTTTCGCGGCAAACTTTCTTTTTCTTTTCTTTTTGCAAACACTTGGAAGGCCTGATGAGCTGTTGTCACCTTTGTGAATTTCAATGATCGAAGTATTTTCAACGGGCCCTCTCACAAACAAATGCAGAGATGTAGTAAGCTGCAAGATTGCCGATTGCTTTCACATAGGAGTGTGGCCATGGAATGCTTCAAGAGAACGCTGCGGGTGGGGTCCGCCTTGATCGGAGAAATATTACGCGATGCTATAGCTACAATAGCATTACAGTGTGGTATATATCATCGATACATTATAATACAGGACCAGCTTACTCGAGCTCAGCCTCATCCATGTTGCGGATGAACAGGGAGAACCACTTGACAGTGTTGACGTGGTTCTTGATAGAAACTCTCTCGTCAACAGTGTGGATGTTGCCCAGACCGCTGGATTCGCCATCATAACCAGGAGCGAAACGGAAGATGTTGCGTGACAGATCCCAGTAATACTTAGTGTCAGTATTACCAGTCATGATTCCTAGAGCAAAGGTACAATTAGCATGGTTTCATATGGTTGGACAGAGGGATGCCACGGCTTGGTTAGACGAGTGCGCTCAGATCTACGAGGTGCCGTCCGAAATTTGTTGCTCGAACACACGCCACACGAATCTTTCGTACAGGCCGAGACAGAACGCAAGCACAAGTCGTGAGATCTGGATGGTTGACTCAACTTACCGGGAGCTACGATGACTTCACTGCCGTACAAAGCACGGATTGAACCAGAGAGAACGCTGTAGGCAGTCTCCTTGTCCACCGAGGTAGGCGTGACAGGAGCAGGCTCGAGGACGCGCTCGAATGCAGAGAGCGAGATGGAGGAAGGCGTCTCAGTGGAGTTGTCGAAAGCATGCAGAGAAAGGCCATATCTCTTAGCAATATCCTTGGCAAGGCCAGTGATTTTGGCGTGAGCATCGGCTGGGTGCTCTCCAACGTTGATGCGGTGGTTGACAATAGCCTGGACTCTTTCAGGAAGAGCGTTGACCTTGACACCACCTCCAATGACATCGACGGCTATTGAAGTCTGCATCAAGTACTGGATCGCAGGACCTGCCTTGGCTGCCTCGTGTGCGAGCAAGTCAGGCTTTGCTTTGCACTGGCCCTGTGCTTTTTCGAGCAGCTTACTGATCTTCTTGGGGAACTCAGGGGCATGCTCAGCTCCGCAGTGGAGCTGACCGAGATAGGGGTTCTTGCCATCAAGACGAAGAGGGTACTTGTCAGCCTCGATCAGAGTAATAAGCTCGCTCATAACACCAATGGCAGTGTGGTCTGGAGGAATCGAAGAGTGACCACCAGGCATGCGGATAGTGATAACAACATCCGTGTAACCCTTCTCTGCAACGCCAGGTGTAGCCATAGTAACACCCCAAACGTCGTCGATTCCAGCACCCTCGTCTACGATAGTCGCCAGCGAGTCGGGACCATAGCGTTCGAGGATGAAGGGGGCGAGAGTGCCTGCACCTTGGCCACCACTGATCTCCTCATCAAAGCCGAAGGAGAGAAGAACAGTTCTGGCAGGTCTGAAGCCGGCATCAAGTAGCAACTCGACGGATTCAAGGATGGCGATAAGTTGGTTCTTGCAGTCAGACGAGCCACGACCCCAAATTTCCTTGCCGTCAAAGAAACCGGACCATGGTGGATGAGTCCAAGACGACAATGTTGCGTCGGGTACAGGAACAGTATCTTGGTGAGCCATGAGTAGGGTGGGCTTCAGCTTAGCATCTGAACCCTGCCAAGTGTAGACAAGACCATGAGTGTTGACCTTCTCCACCTTGAGATGCTCATAAACCAAGGGAAAAGTCTTCTCCAAGTACTCGTGGAACGGGAAGAAAACTTCCCACCTCTTGTCTTCGCCGACCTTGCCCAGGTCATCGAACGATTGGGTGTCAATCTGGACAGCACCTGAGAGACGCTGAATTGAAGAGTTTTGGAAAGCAGGTGATTTGAGGTAGGCATCCATCTTGACTAGTTGGTCGCTCTGCTGGCTCGGTACAAGAGGCTCAACCTGAGGACATTGCGACTTCTGGTGATGGTGCTTGCCATGCTTTCCATGATGCTTCAAGGGCAGCTGGGGAAGGACAAAGGTCCAATGAAGGAGAGCTACCAAGGCTGCACATGCTGTGACCTGTAGCGTATGTTAATTGGCATAGCTACCCCAAGCTGGTTATTTTGAAGACCCACAAGCTTGATAGTTCCCCAACGAGAGTTCTTCTTTGCTTGTGCACGCTGCTCGGAGATATCATTTACGACCGGGAGCGACTCGGTGAGCTGCTGCTTTTCATCCATGGTGTCAATTGTTCTTCGACAGAGGAAGTAGTGGGAGGAAGAAACGATCAAGTACTAGGAGGCAGCAGTGGCTGTGTACCTTATATCATCATTCACCCCACAGATGGCACGACCTTCTGCTTTCGTCAGAAGTGCGGGTTAAAGATAGGCCAAAGATAGCCGAAGCAGCCGATCATTATTGGGTGGGGAAGCCCCCATCGATCCTTCCATTCTTGCATCTAACAGCGCGACTACTCAAGTTGGCCGTATGGGCTGGGACTCTCGACTTGAGAGAGACGCAATTGTCTGCAGGCGTCAAATGAGCAGACCAAGCACGCGATGTGAGCCAAGAGCGAACACTACGACATAGGAACGTAGGAGCATGCAGATTTTGGAAAATGTGTCCACATCAAGGGAAGAATTAAATATCGTTAGATCTGAGGTATCTCATGCAATCAGCAGCCAGGCTGTTCCGCCAATGGTGAAGAGAATAATGGCGGCAGTGATGGCGCCAGCACCAGCCCTGTCGCCCGTAGTGATGGGCGTTAAATGAATTGCCTGGCCGTTTGAAGAGGATGTGCCACTCGTGCCAGTGCCGGCATTAGGGTCGCTCTTACTTGTGCCACCAGAGACGGATGTATACGGCGGCTTCAACGACACAACATTCAACATGTTAGTTTGAATGACACCCAATGCAGACATTTGCTCGCCTACACCGTAGGTACCGTCCCAGGTGGTGCTGTTCCACCTTTTGCCGCAAGTGACACCGTCGGATCCGCCATCGCACTGGCCAGCAGCGCCTTTGGCAGAGGGCCCCAGGAGACTGAAGATTCTGTCGTGATATTTGGGGACAAGTTGTGCGGTAACGGCCATCCACTGGGAGAGATGGGCTTTAAAGGAGCGTTGATCGTTGTTGCAGTTTCCGAGGGGTTCGCAAGTCGTCTCGACCATAATGTTGGGACCCATGTTTGAAGGAAAGAAGTTGGCGGCGGTTGTGTTTAGCATGCCGTCGATGCGGTTCAGCCAGGCTGTGTCTTCGGTCTGTGGCGCGAAAGGTTAGTTGAGTATGGAAAGAGTCAGACAAAGAACGACATACGTGGTTGTACATGTATGAGAAACCGGCCAAGAAGACGCCATATGTGTAAGACCACTGCTCCCTACTGCCTTGGGAACAGTTGTTTGTCGTGCTTGCGCCGTCGAGAATTGTAAAGTCTTTTGCGTCCCACAGGGCCGAGTCTTCATACCAGTCCCAGACTTTGTTTGCCCAATCGATGTATGTTTGGTTGCCGGTGTAGCGACCCAGGCGAGCAGCGAGATGGAAGAGACCTCCGTTGGAAATGGAATTTTTGTAGTTGTAGCCGACGTTGAACGAGTAGATCTGCCATCGGAGGCCACCGCCGCATGATGCCGTGTCCCATCGTTCTGTTTGCTCGTTGAAAACAGCCTGTGCCAGTGAGAGCCACGAGGGAGAGCCTTCCGGAGGGTCTTCGAATCCGACTTCAGCGGCTGTCATTGCAGCGAATCCCCAGAAGACTTGATCATCGTTTCCCTGGCTGGGTCAGCATGCTACTAGACAAGCCAAGTGTGTGTGTCTTTCATACCAAGCTCTTTGTCTGATTGGCCGGCATGTAGTCGTTGTTCTCGCCGACCTGATGCAGCAAGGCTTGCTTGACCTCGGTGTTGTATGTTGTGTCTCCAGTGTAGTACCAATATTCGACCATCTCTCCAAACATTGCGCCGGCCTCCCACCAGTAGTATGGAGCAGGCAGGTTTCCCGGCACGTCTCCAGTGTTGTTGCCCGTATAGTATTTCATCAATCCATAAGCGACTTGCGACGAGACCTGTCTGATCGAATCTGTGCAACGCCTTGGTTAGCCCTGTGTGTCCAAGGGACAGTCAAGTCTTCTTCACTCACCTGCACTAGTCGTGTCCAGCGTCAGGGCACTGGTATGTGTTGCGCAGAGACATAGCAAGACTGTTTGCAACAACCGCTGCGGTAATGTCGAACGTGTCATGGCGACACTGCAAAAGAATGTATGGGGTAAGGAAAAAGAGAGAGAAGGAGAAGGCAGATCAGGAACCAGGGCGAGGTAGCGGCGCTACTGCATTACTATACTTACTTGGACTATTGAGATGGCGATTGACAAGCGCCATACGGCAAGCTTTGATAGCCAGGGCTCGCCATCCCCAAAAGAGGGCGTAAGGCTGCATCGCCCTGCAACAGGCGTTTCGCACCGCACCAGACATGCCAAAACGGCGTGTTCCTGGTGTGCTTTCTGGTCCACGCGGCAGCCCCTTCCGACCAGAAATTGGGCAAGCTTTCGAGTCGTGGACTATTTCTTGTCGTGAAGCTTCCGTCAGGGGGAAGCTTCACAAACGACTTTCCCCTGATCCTGATGCTGCGCCTGGCATGATCTGCTGATCTGTTGCACCAACGCGTATCCATACGCATGGCAACCACACATCATCGACAGCTAGCTGTTGGTCACTGTTGGACGGCGATTGAATGGTTGCCCAGGAATCGACTGCAGGAAGATGAAACGTGCTATCCGCGGGCACGGGCCGCAAAAGCTCATCTCGGACGCTGCTAAAACCATTGCCGACTCCGCCTCAACGACTATCTTCTTCCCCGTATTCGACTATGTTCGAGAGCCACGCAATATGCAGGAGATTGCTTGATCTAACATGTGGTTGCACATGTGCACTCGAGTGAGATCCTGAAAAAGAGTCTCTGTTCATCTCGTCCTTTCCGTGTTCTTACACACTCGTCCACAAGTGAACACAGCTTTCTCCCCACGACTAGACAATCGATTCCACCTCCCGCACGTACGACAATTCCCGCAAGCATCTGGACGGTCTCAATCGATTCGAGCATTAAATTGTTGTTCAGGCTTTAATCTATGATAAATCGATGTCTCTTGGTGCTTTGCTCAAGAACACATGGATTCTGCGACCTCAAGTCCAACTATGCTTACTTTGGCAACGGAATGGTCGCGAAAGTTGCCATGGCCTTCTTGTTGGCCTCTGGAGTCATGACCTTCCCGTTGCCAATGTACTTTGCCAAGAGCTTAAAGTAGTTGACGTAAAATGCCGGAGTGAAGGTATTGATAAACTTGGCCTGCTTGTCTGTTGGGTTGGAGAACGTGTGAGGCGCTCTTATGGGCACGACAACGTAATCACCGGCGTGCGCGTCAACTGTCTTGGTCGGTTCTGATGCCGTAGTCGTGTACCAAGTAAATCTGATGGTGCCCTCGGTGACTTGCGACTGTCAGCGACCAGTATATTGAGCATCGCACGTGTTATACTCTTACCAAGGAAAGTCTCATCGTGCATCTCATGCCAGTGTGGTGGTGGGCCAGAGGTGTTGGCAGGAACAGTCAGTTCGACTGTGCCGATCCTGTTGTCTGTCCGCATATACGTAAGTCAAGGACAACGTCGAGTTTGATTCTCGAATTTACTCACCCGTCCTAGAACCATCTTCCATAATTCTAATGGTCAACTGTCCCAAAGCAAAGGTCTCGCCCTCTGTTGCAGGAACGAAGTTGATCGGCACCTGAGGAATCTCGCCCGAAACATCAGGGCCTTCTGCTTCGATGCTTGCCATGTCTGTGTTGTTCTTGGAGAGAGGTATAGTCAAAGTCTTTGTGATCTTTGTATCCAAGAGACAATATGGGTTTGTCGGTTGTCAGCATTCGAGGTCGCGCAGCTCAACCAAAATGGAAGTGTTGGCATCATCCATAGACCCCGCATTCGACCACGAGCTCCACCACCAACTTGGTAAGCACGACAACGAAGCGACTTCCGTCTCTAGGTGTCTATCAGCATTTGGGAAATCGTATGCATCGCGACTGCGATTATTCTATGCTCCGGTCAAGGTCATCGTTTGCTGATCGCTTTGTTGCCGTCTCGAACGGAGACACAATTGGCTGGACATTGAGCTCATCAATCTGACAGACAGCCAACTTTACCCTCTGACGATACAGTCATCGACGTCTCGTCGTGGGCAAGTTGTTGACTTGCTGATTTGTGTGCAGCCATCACTCAACCTGAGTCTTGTGAAGGTTGATCGCGATGCACTGTAGCTACTGCTTCGGCATAGGCCAAACCCCGCACCTTGACCTGCTCCAAACATCACGAGGACTCCTTGATAAGCATCGTATTGACCGATAGCAGCCGTCTGTAGCCGACGATACTCGCCAAACTCATACAGATATCAAGATAACCCTTCCTCGACTGACAGCTCATAGATGTTTTGAACTTGTTCCTCATCCCACACAAGAAACCATGAACGTTACTAGACACAGTCTGAACTTTCCCAAGAATACCCTTCTTCCGGGTCAGATCCATACCATCTGGAAGTCCTCACGACACCAATCCTCTCTAGTCTCCAGACATTCGAATGCCTCTGCCGTGGACGATCAAAAGCATCAGCCGTCCCAACTACACCGCATTTCGACCGTGAACCTCATCCGGAACATTGTCCTTGGCAAGGTCTTTACCTCGCCTTTTCTGTTCAAATATGGTGTGGCATGCCTGTCCAAGATAGCAAACTCGCGATCAGCAATTCTGGATCCAGACAAGAATGCCTTGTTACGTGCCCTGATCAAACCGATGATATACGATCACTTCTGTGCCGGCACGAATAAGCTCGAGATAAAGGGCACTCTGGCTTATCTCAAGAACATGGGCTTCAAGGGTGTCATTCTTATCTACTCGAGAGAGATACCCGCGATGCCAGTAGAAGAGCTGCATGAACTAGAACCATTGATCCATGATGAAGATATTGATATATGGCGAGATGGTAACGTAAGGACATTGGATATGGTCGAGCCGGGCGATTATGTGGGCATAAAGTAAGTTGAAGGGCACCAATGATTCCAGCATCTTGCACTAACGAGTGTCCAAGATTCACAGGTGCAGGACCTCGAGTTGCACAAGCACTAGCCCAGGATAGAGATCCACCACAGCAACTTGTCGATGCCATGTCCGCCATCTGTGAGCGTGCCGCTGCACAGGGTAGCCGTGTGTGGATTGATGCCGAGCAGCAAGTTTTTCAATCCACAATCGACCGCTGGACTGTCGACATGATGAGACTTTACAACAAAAACGGTGAAGCTCTCGTATCGCTGACCCTACAAGCCTACCTCAAGTCTGCTAGAAGCACACTCGAGAGGCTCTTGAAACAGGCCCATGACGAGAATTGGACGCTGGGAATCAAGCTAGTCAGGTAGACCTTATCGATCCGTCCATTGCATGTCCAAGATACTCATCGAATCTCAGAGGAGCGTATATTGGAAGCGAGACCCGAACTTTGATCCACGACATCAAGACACAAACAGACGAATGCTACGACAGCATAGCAGCAGATTTGCTCACCAAATCCTTCCCTGGCTTTTCCAAGCATGCTTTCCCAAACGTCGAATTGTTCCTTGCAGGCCACAACTCAGACTCTATCCGCAAAGCATACGCCCTGTATCAAGGTCTCTTGCAACAAGGCGACACACCTCCTCCCATCAAGTTTGGTCAACTGCTGGGCATGGCCGACGACATCAGTTGTGAATTGCTAGCCATGGGTGACAAGGAAGCAGCACAAGCCGCAAAGAAGTCTGCAGCTCCCATGGTGTACAAGTGCATGAATTGGGGGAGTGTGAGGGAATGCATGCACTATCTCGTGCGAAGGGCGACCGAGAACCAGAGTGCGGCCCAAAGAATGCAAAGCACCGTGGGTGTCATGCAAAAGGAACTGCGCAGACGCATGGGTGTCTGAGGCTCGTCTGTTGTTCATGTTGTACAATGAGATATGATTTCTATCGACTGCCCAGCTTTTTGTCATACACCGCTGTGAGGAACCCACACCTTCAAAACGTCAACCTTTGACTCTGGACACCTTCCTTTTCGACAAGAAAGGACGCGCAATCAGTATTGACTCCATTCGCGGATCCATGCCGAGACGTGACAATGCGTATGGTACCCGTATAGTCGAAGCATAAGGTCGCGTATGGTACCGTATACCCCATCTCCTCAACCACCACATCATCATATGTTTCCATCTTTAGAACCCAGCAGAATGGATTTCATCTTGTTTAAATAGCTCTGTTGAGGGAATCTCGTGTCTGCTTCATTACACGTCAAAAGCTCCTGCAATTTCATCCTCGTTTTTTTTTAATCCGAAAAAAGATACGCTGTGTCGTATACCAGCTCTCCACAGAATATACGCTCGATACGCAAAAATCAACGACAGCCAATCTAGACAACCACTCACTCAACAACCAAACCAAGCGAACCACACCAAAAACCTCCTCGAAGAAGAAAAATAAACAAGAATGGCCATCTCAACCTCCACCCTCATCTACCTCTCTCTCCGAGCAACACAATCCCTCCTCTCCCTCCTCTGCCTCTGCATCTACGCCACCTCCCTCGCCACCTCCCCCTCACCCTCATCCTCCATCTACGCACTGGTCTGCTGCAGCATATCTCTCCTCACTCTACTCATCTACTCCATCCCCGCCTTCCCCACCCGCTCCCTCTTCATCTGGGATTTCTGTCTCGCGGTGCTGTGGGCGGCTTTGGGCGGTGTTTTCGGCATGATATACCTACATCACAACGAGCAAAGCTATAAGACGAGGATGACAGTGGCGTTGGCGGGGGATTTGGTGGTTATGGTGTGTTGGGTGGTAACTTTTCTGTGGGGGTGTGTGGGGTGGTGCAATGCTGGGGTGGAAAAGAGGAAGGCGAGAAGAGAGGAAAAGGTCTTGGGGAGGATGTTGGAGGGTCAGGAGGAGGGTGTCGTTGAGATGGAGGAGGGTAGCGATGTTGAGTGTGAGAAGGGGTTGATGGGAGAGATTGGTGGAAAGTGCGACAAGGCCTGAGAGATAAAAGGGAAAGAGCAGCATCTGAAGAGTTTCTTGAAGTTGATCTGTCTATCGCTTTTGTATATGAGACACACGTCAGGATCACAACGTACCAAATTACCCTCCTATCGTGTCCTCAAAATTCATCATGTCAAATTTTGTTCAGCTAGGACCTTGATATGTGATCCATCATAGCGATGTTTTCCCAGTTCGCCCATCGTGATCGTGTCCCATGCATTTATATCCGCCCTCTTTGCAAAACAGCCCTCTTGTTGCTTCTCCCAGTCCAACGATTTAATCTAAGACGAATCAACTTGATTACTTGGAGAGAGCGAGTGTCGAGTGACGTACCACAGGCATCGCTGGTGAAAGGCTCGAGCAGTGCTTCCTTTGTGATGTTTAGGATATTGACGCCATCGGCGTTTTGCGACTGCAAGGCGTCGGTGCCCTCCCAGACACTGACGCCGCCGAATATCTCCTTGCCAACGCGATCCTTGGTATACTCGACCAGATCGCCAAAGTCATCGGGAGCGACAAAGCCACCGCCGTTGTTGTAGTTCTCAAAGCCGAGGGCACCAATGTAGAAACGAGGGTAGTGGGGCCCGATGTTGGACTCGACGCCGACGAGGAAGTTGGACCAGGCGGTGACGGAATTGTTGTAGCCCTTGCCGCCGGCCTTGCAGGCGTTTGCATTATAGAAGCGCGGCCAGATGAAGTTTGCATTCTTATAAAAGTCGTAGGGCATGACGGTGTTGTTGACGCAGAGGGGGGAAGCACTGATGTAGCGATCGGGGCTGGCCGTCTTGAAGAGAGACTGCAAAGTGGCTGACAGGACATCGACGTAGGTCGTGTCGGCATAGTTTTCGTAGTCTGTGATGGAGTCAGCAGGGTGAAGGGTCTCGTAGGGCAGAGGGCGGGAGGGCTACCAAAGTCGAAGCCATCCAGAGTGACATTGCCAAAGGGGCGGATGTCGGGCGTGTCGGTGCCGGCGCCAAAGACGTTCCAGAGGGTGGTGGCAGCCTGCTGGGCGTCGGTGGCATTGGCGAGGTCGAGGTCGCTGCTGGAGCCGCCCAGGCTGATCATGACCTTCTTGCCCAGGCTCTGGCAGCGCGTGATGTTGGCGGCTAGGGTGGGACAGGTGATGCCGGTGAAGTTGGCGGCGGGCTGGTAGGGCGTCTTGCACGAGGCAATGTCGAAGGTGGGCTGCCTGTTGTAGCCATTGAAGTTGCGGATGAAGCCCATGACAATCATGTCAATGTCGTCGATGCTGCAGAGGTCCCATAGCGACGGGTTCGAGTTGTACTGCGCCTTGCCATAGTAGACGGCGAGCGCGCTGTTTCCCAGCGCATCGAATGAGGATGGGTACTGCGGCAGGGTCTGGCGCGGAAAGTAGTACTTCAGGTTGCTGTTGTATGTCGAGGGTGCCGTCGCCGGGGGAAGAGCGACCGCCAAGCTGATGCACGTCGCTGCAAAGAGGGCAATCGCCGCGATCATCTTTGCTGTTTTCAATCAATCCTCCCTCTACGGCCGTGCCATGGTAGTTATACTCATCTCTCCATCTCTTTCAAACTCTACACACGAGCCCGTTGTGTCTTCTCGTCCATGACAAGAGACGTTCGCCCTGGGCGTCCTCGTCTGCTCGCATCGCCTCTGTCGCGCCTCTCAACCACGCCGTTGCTATCAACACAACCGTTGAAACATCATCCCGCTATTGCCTCAGCTGTCCTTAACCCGTGCAGATCAGCCCGTCTGCTCTCAAAATCGTCGACCCTGTCTACTAGTATCCTCGCTTCACCATTCTGTCAAGAAAATATCACCTCTCACAGCTGAGCCAAGCCGAATCCAACTGAGACCATTGCCAAACTTTTGATAGTGATGCTGTTATGCTATATTATTGTATTCGTAACTCGTCGTTGAAAGGTCGTAACTTCATGCCCGCTGACAAAGGAAAAAATATGCCCTGAACTCCGCCCTCTTCACAGTCCTGCTGCGAGATGGCCCACAATCTTCTCTCTCGGGTCGACCTCGTCCATCTCGTTGACCTCCGATTCGCCCTCTCGATCTTGGCTCGCTATCGAATTGGCCTTGGGTGTATTCATCCCAATGCTTGATTCCTCGGTGATAATCGACATGATCGACCCATTGCGAGGTTTGAACCCGTCAAGAAGTCCTTCTTCTTTCTGTGCTTTCTCTGCCTCGGCCGCTTCTGCCACTGCAGCTGGTGCTGCACTCGTCGCCCCATGAGTCAGTCCCCATGCTTGTGAGCCTAGATTCTTGACGACGATTGTAAAGACGGCCACAGACATGATGGGCGCCATGACCTTGTTGATGCACAAGCCCAGCAGGATCTTGTGTGCTCGTTGCCGGAGTTGCTTGTTCGTCGCTGTGTTGATCAGGAACCAGATTGTCGGCAGTTGCGAAACCACCAGTAGTGGGATGATGGACATGAGGTTGAAGCTGCTGATAAGTCCGTAGATGAAGAGAGCCGTGTTGGCCACACGGTAGTATACCAAGCTGAGTCTGGTCACTTCGATGCACGCCCACAACCGCGTGATGAAGATCATGTTCTCGCCGGCAAAGTAAAAATAGTTGTTGAAATATGCGTTGCTGCCCCAGCGTCTTCGCTGACTGAGGTAGTGCTTGAGCGATTGCGGTGCCACCGTCTCGCTGACGGCGTCCGGCACAAACACCGTGTGCAAGTCTTTGCTTTGAGAAAGCATCGAATATGTCAGTCTTCGATCAGTCCCCAGGTATTGAACTTGGTGCAAGAGGACTGGGTACGCAGTAATTGGTGCTGCGTATCTGGTCATGGCTCCTGCCATCTCTGGACGCACTGCAACCATAGTAATGCATCCAGGAAGACATGTGACTTTTCCCCAGACACTCTCAGCCTGTCGGCGAACAAACTGTCCAAAGTTGTACTATTGCAAAGTCAGCACAATTCACCAGTCTGAAGGCTGCTTCAACACACCTGAAATTGCTGGTACAGATTCCAGTATGACCATTCTGCACCAGCTTCCAGCTCAACTAACACCAAGCCGCAAGAAGCAATGGCCTTCGGATCGCGGACAAGAGCATTCGCCAGACCTGCTACAGCGCCTTTGTGGATGACCGAGTCGGCATCTGTGCAGAATACCATATCGAAGCCAGGAAAGTCCTCGCCAACCAGTGTGGGCAGCACGTTCCTCTCAATTTCCTTGCGCAGCAGCCGCGTGTACAAAGGCGCATCTTCACGCATCACATTAAACAAATCATGGCACAGAATGAGCGAGTCTTTCTTGCCTGCATTCTTGACCTTTTCGAAGACAATGACCGGCACATCTTCCATGAACCCGGCTGTGATGACCAGGTGATTCCGCTTGAACCTCGATGTGACATATTGACGCTTGAAAGTGGTCGTGATGCGCATGTACTGCTTGACGTCTCTCGGCTTGCCGTCAATAACGATGCACATGACTTGCTTATGTGGTTTTGCATCGTTGTCTCGCAACGAAAACACACAATTCTTGATCATTTCTTCTGACTCGGAGTATGCGGGAATCAATGAGAGGATCCACTTGGATTCAACTGGCGGCGGTGGCTTGAAATATTCCTTGATTGCCTTGTAAATCAAGTATGCGCAGCTGACGAGCGAAGAAATACAATCCTTGGACTTGATAAAGACAATGAATGACAGCACCCAGCGTCCAGAGATTGCTCTTGGGGCCCAGAGCGCAAAGACCAGCATAGCGACGTTGATAGCAAAGATGTTACTGCTGAATACAACACGCTGTTTGATCAGATCATTGCGAGTCAAGTTGCGGCAAGGGTCGACCGGGTCTGCGATTTCCGGATATGTGGTAGTGATGTAGGTTTCTTGTGTCGTGGGAACAACATGTTCTTGGTGCGTGCTTTTAAGCTCTTCCGTGATCGTCTGGGGTGCCACGACTGCCAGCTCTGGTTCTGTGGTCTTGCTATCCTTCTCTTGGTCAAGATCAGGGTCCAGAGGCTTCACGCCTCCAATCAATAGCCCGCGGTCTTTTTCGATCAAGGGATCGATCTCTACTATAGGTTGAAAATACGATGGTTGGCGTAGTCTAGTAATTGGAAGTGCGTCCAGCGTAGACAAGTCGGATTTTCTTCTGAATGGGTCCTCGGTGAGAGAACCTGAGCGGGAGCCTTGACGGGATCCTCGTCTCCATGAGCCAGTATCGACGAGCGTTGCATCAGAGTCCAATCTCTGTAGTTTGGCGTGGACAGGTTGGATGGGATTTATATCTGGCCTCCAGTTGAAAGCACCCCATTCACCTCCACCAAGCTGTGGTGAGCGGGACCCGAGGCCAGGACTTGCTTTCGAGGGTGTCGTTGGACGACTTGTTGGAGGGCTGGTCGGCCCACTCGAGCTTCCAGGTCGTGAATTTGACGAGCCACGGCGTGCAGATCCAGGCCTTAGCGGACTTGATGGCAACGACTGATCAGGAACAACTTGAAGTCGGAATTTCCCCTCGTTGGTCCTCGATGGACGGCGGGCAAAGTCGACCAGCGTGGACTGTGAGTCTTGTCGCTGATTCCTTCGATTGAGAAACTCTCTGAAGTCGGGTCCAGCCCTTGAGGTTTTGCGTACGTTACGCTGGGCATGATATTTTGCTGCAATATCAGACGCAAAGTTGTCCAAGCCTAGTCCTTGAGGTACGTCCTTGGTGTGTGCCTCCGCCGGTACCTGGATCGTGGGTACCACATTCTTTGTGCTGCCATACTTGGGATGGTCCTCCGAGTAAAGCGGATAGCTGTTATTAGTATCGATCTGGTCAGTCATCGGGTCATGACTGTTATGAACAGGAGTCGAAGTCAGGAAGAACAAAGGCCGATCATGTCCGGTGGGATTCAGGGAGTATTGAACCTGGCTCTCGACAGTGTATATGTCTGACAGAGGATTGCCACGTCTAGAAAGCCACTTAGCACGGCTAGCGGGACCGTGGGCCGTTGTCCTGAAGCGGCCAGCGTTGAGGACTGGAACGTGATAGATTAGAGACGGCCAACCCGTGGATAGGCGAGAGCCCTACTCCAACCTCACGCGACCGTGTGAGTATCAGGGCAGATCCATGCATCTCTAATTGGTTCTGGGCAGCCTGAGAAACAATCAGGGCGCTCACGTTGAGAAACCGTTGGTCATCCTGGAACAAGCGTGGCTCCAGACGTAAAGTGCAGACGGGGAGTATACTAGTACGGTGATAAGGCTGAGAACATAATGACGATGGTTTGGGGCTGTTCAGAGCGACACCTGTAGAATAGAGAAACACATGGGGTCTAGAGTCCTGCGGCTCCACGTGGGAAGAAATCCAGCCATACCGTCAACTGAGCGCTTGCTCAATCGATATTGAGACTGATTGGGATGATGAATGCGGCCGCAATGATAGCTGACTGCTTGTTTGATACCCAGTGCCTTTGCATGTCACGCCGTCAAAAGCTTTCGTCCCCATGATGTGGTTCCTCTCGCAAATGGTCATCGCATCGGGCAGGATGTACGCTGAGCAATCAGTGGTTACTCCAGCATGTAATCCGGCTACCGAGTCAGGCAGAGTTTTCTCTCTGCCACGCCAACAGGCAGTTTGTCGAGGCCGTTGAGTGCATTTGAATGTCGAACGGTCGGGATATTGAAGCTTCCTCTCGGCACACCTGGAGAAATGACCCTGGATGGCCAGTGCCAACGTTGCCTGACCACGATTGGTTTATTGCAAGCATCAAGGGCAATTGGTACTTTGCGACACTCGAACAAGAAGTGACGGGAAGAGGTTTTCGTTGAAGTTGTTGTAGGTAACTAACTGCGGTGACGCTCGAGGGCGGCTCCTTCTCAAAGAGGCGTGCGTTTGACGGGAAACGTCTTGCCGACACGTTTCCCAGCCAAGCAATACAATATTTTGAGTAACGCCTTTCTACTGATCAATTGGCCCATGGCGCCAGTGGCGCTGCGGATGGCAAGCCTTTGACGGAATCTCGAGGCGAGCCGAACGAAACATGCGAGGGTCGAGAGGGAAGTTGAACTGCTGGAGAAGCGAAGAACATGGCCGGAGCATGGCAAAGGTCTCAGCCAACTCTAGTTCCCATCTCGTTGTCTCGTCAAGGATAGCCAATGTTCAAACTGTTCGAGTGGCATTTCGCTTGTCACTGGCCAGAACTGGGGTTGAAGTTGCCAGATTTTGGGCTTCGATACAAAGGTTGGACGTTTGCGCGTCGAGCCTTGATGCCATGTTTGGTCACCACGATCTGTGAGTTTCAACCTTATCACAAATATCCTATTATGCGTTGCAGGCCCCCGTGCTTGATGAGCCATCATTTGCCGTGGAGTACATCACTGGAGCGCGGTCTGTCGAACAGGCAACGAAAGCAGGCATCTATCACGTCAATTCAAGGGTGTAGGGCGAGACAAGATTGAAGTAAAATATTGATTCAAAGCTAAATACGCACGGCACATATACAATGGAAGCAATATAATAAGCATAATCATAACCTCATGTTACTTCATATTCCAAATGCCAGACTCTTATGGATACCAGGGCTTATATCTGCTTTAGGGCTGATATGGCTGTTGTATTCAGTCATAGAAGACGAGACATCTGACCTCAATGCTCTGTCTACCGGGAGCATCTGCCGGGGTCTGAGGGTCGACAAATGCAGTATGAGGCGTGCCATGGGCGAGACCGGGAGTGCTGTTGGGAGACCATTCACTCCTGCTATCGAAGCACTTGAGAAGCATAAGCTCGTCGGGCGTCATGTCCTTCATGTAGTAGAACTTGTGCTTGTCTGAAGGAGCAACGGCATAGGTCTCGCCCTTTGGCTCATATCCTTGAGTAGAGGTCACTGAGTTGGGGTCGGGCAGAACTTCCTTTCCTCTGTCGTCGGCGTCGTCATCGGTACGTTTTGGGTACAGCAGGTCAACCTTGACAAAGTCCTTCTCGGTTGTGGTGCGCCAGTCAATGACAGCCAGAGGGAAATCACTAGCATTGTGTCCGATGGGTCGCCAGACATTGATAATCTGGTAGCGACCCTTGAGCAGCTCCTCTGCCTCGTCGGCGGGCAAGTGACGGCGCACGCGAGTCTCTGCAGCGCGCGGTGTCTGATCTACGTGAACCTGCTGGACGGGCTGGCGAGGCGAAGCCTTCTCGCGGCGGCGGATGGTGTGGTCGAAGATGACAACCTTCTTGATGCCGGGAATCTTCTCTCGAAGAGCTTGCTCCACCTCTTTGTAGTAACCTTCGCGAACGGCCTTGTCATCTGTGAAGTCCTTCTCTTTTGACGGTGACTTGTAGACGGCAAATCCAGCTGTGTCGGTGTTGAAGTTGGCTTCTTGTCCGCGTAGGTTCTCGACTTGACGCTGGTGGTCGATCAGTCGAAAACTATAACCAGGACCATCGACTTTGCCCCAGGGCTTCTTGAAGGCTTCGGTCGCATTCGGGTCAAAGGATGTAGGGTCGATGTATTTGAAGGCGGCGGTAGTCATTGTGCTTTGAGGTCTGGTAGTAGTGGTGTGTGTAACAGGTGACAGAATCGGGCGCAGGCTTTGTAGTGTGCGTGTGATTCGAGGCAAGCTCATGGGGGTGTGGGCTATAATGTGAAAGGGCTTCTTGATACTTATGACTTAGGAGGGGCAGTCCAATTCTTATATACCAAGGCCTTCGATTACAGTGGCACGCTGATCGTAAAGAGAACAGGGAGATGACGCGATTTTGGATTATGTCAGCGCTGCTGAACAATCATCCATTTCTCATCAACCACAAATCAGCTTCTCGCCCGTTCCACTCAAAACCTCGGACCTCTTAATCAATGGTTCCTGGAGGCAATTCTGCATGTTTGTCAGTTGTGTGACTATTATTTTGCTTGCGCATAGATGAATTCTGCTCACCGTCTCCGATTGTTAATTCCGATATCCCCGTGGTATACCCAAAATCAAAACCAATGCTCACTATGTTATCTCATGTGGCTACGGCGACACACAAACTATCTCACTGGCTGCAAAAATTGTCAAAACTAATTGAGACAGGTCTGAAGCAGAGATTAAAGGCCGAGAGGCTCAATTGATTATGATATCGTAAACTATGGAATAGGAAATGGAGCTCAGGGTCGTAGGAACAACAAATATTCAAGGACAGACTACCACCTCGCTTAATGGTAGAAGGGATTAGCAGGAGCGAATCCAACAAGCCTGTTGTCCTCGTCAGGTCTCAAAGAGGGCTCCTTGTACCACATGTGAGCGTCCTTGCTGAGCTTCTCGACCTCGGAGAAGTCGAACTTCTCGTTCTTGTAAGAAGTCATGTCATACACAGCGCGAGCGTACTCGGGAGCGACATTGTAGATTTGAGCGAGGAACTTGCGTTGGATGATGGGGTAGTTGACGTGGCTCATCATCTTGGCCGTGTTCGAGTGGAGGTTGGCACGAGCACCATCATCCATGACACGCATGTACAGCTCGCGGACTTGATCGTACTCGCTGACCTTGCACTCGTGGTAGTAGTGGCTCTTGCGGCTCACGACGTTGTCCGAGACTGTGTATGCTGTCTCAGCCACGTCGGGACGGAACTTGTGGGAGAAGCTGTTGGGGTTGTACTGCTTGTTGCCAGCGTGATTGGCGTCGACACGCATCGGACCATCAAAGTTGATGGACGACACCGAACGTGCCATGAATGGACAGTTGGTGGGGACTTGGTGCAAGTTGATGCCAATACGGTGGTACTGGGCATCGCGGTAGAAGAACATGCGGAACTGCAACAACGGATCGGGCGAGTCCTCGATACCAGGCACCATGGAGCCGGGCGAGAAGGCAGCCTGCTCAACGTCGCGGTGGTAGTTCTCGGGGTTCTTGTTGAGGACCAGACGACCGTACTCTTGCATGGGGAACTTGTCGCGAGGCCAGACTTTGGTGACATCGAAGGGGTCGAAGCCCAGCTTTGCAGGGTCGGCATCCTCGGGCTGCATGATCTGAACGTGCGCAGTCCATTCCTTCTCTTCACCACGCTCCATGGCCTCCCACAGCTCTTGCTTGGAGTAGTCGGGGTTCTCACCCGAGATGCGGATAGCCTCGGGCTGGGTGAACTGCTTCTGTCCGTGCTTGGCGAGGAAGTGGTACTTGATGTAGACAAATTTGCCTTGCTTGTTGACCCACTTGAAGGTGTGGCAACCGTAGCCGTGGTTGTTGGTCCAGCCCTGAGGTGTGCCGTGGTCACTGAAGAACATGACACCAGCATGAATCGACTCGGGGGTGTTGCCGAGCAGATCGAACGTGGCATCGTAGTCGAGCAGAAAGTTGCGAGGGTTGCGAGCTTGAGAACGGATGACATCGGGTCCCTGGATGGGATCGCGGCAGAAGAAGACGGGGAAGTTCAGGCCAACAATGTCGTAGTTGCCCTCCTTGGTGTAGAACTTGATGGCGAAACCACGAGGGTTACGGGCTTCGTCAGGGAACTCGCGGCCGAGAGTAACAGTGGAGAAGCGGACAAAGACGGGCGTCTTCTCGCCAACAGTGGACAAGAAGTCGGCCTTGGTCAAGTCCGAAACATCCTTGGTCACCTCGAAGTGACCAAAGGCACCACTACCGCAAGGGTGTACCATTCCTATGCATGTCAGACATGCTCTTCTGCTACTTGTACGCTCGACTCACTCTCAAGATTCTTGGAACGGTTGAAGTGTTGCTGTTTCTGCAAAAGGTGGACATCGCTGACAAGAGGAATACCACCGATGTTCTTGCTGTGAGTAGGGTCGGGCAATGGAATGCCTTCGTTGTTGGTGAAGTAAGCTGGGGCTCATGTCAGTCTGGAGCTTGGGAAGACGCGACGGCGGTGGTATGAGATCAGAAAAGTTTTCAAGGACGAAACCACCACTTTCTGACCCATTGAGATCCAATTACTCACGTCCATCATCTTCACGCTTTCCACCCTGAGTGTGACCAGAGACTTTGGCAATAATGTCGGCAGGGCCTTCGTTGGTAGACATGTTGTGAGCTAGTCTCGGGGCACGAGCCTCGCCTGAGGTAGCTCCCTGAATGCCAGAAGCGATTGCTTCCAGGGGGTGCTGAAGAGGATTCATTTGATTGCTGTTGGAAGACATGATTGGGAGTTTGGAGGTGAGAGAGGAAGGAATGTCCATCTCGAAAGCAATGTCTAGGGATGCAGCGAGTGGTCACTTAAACCCGTAGCTCAAGCTCACCCCCTCCTCCTCTCGAGCGAACGTGACGTTGACATTTTCCCCGTGTCATCCACACGTCAAACACACTTCAGAACAGGTGAGGAGAAACATTGGCGCGCATTTGTGCAATATCATGACGATTCTACAGCTCATGAACCGGTGGAGGAGTAGATGAGGCTCCATCAGTGGCCCAATCGGAGAAGCTCCGAATTGGCTGATCGGCCGAGTGGATCCAAGCTAAGCTCTTCGCAGCGGTTGAAGAGCCTCACCATGGTGAAGAGTGCATGGGTTCCAACAAGACGGGTTAGTGAGCGACTCAGTCGGCGAGTGGATGAGCCCGCTTTGTTTCTTGGTTGCTGTGAAGCCCGGCATCTTCATGACAACCGCTTTGCGATGCTTGCGGCACCACCTTGGTGGACCGCGTTTTCGCCGGAGATCAATCGTTCGGAGAAAGCTCCGCGAGACGGAGGAGACCTTACGCGCCATGTAACCATGTAGCCTGCTACAAACGCGTGGTATTTCTTCCACGCAGAGCAGTAGCAGATGATAGCAATCTTCGCGAGTATCAGGACCACGTCCGTCGAGAATCGCCATCTCATCAGCTCGTGTTGGTCACTTCGTGGCTCAAGCATCAATCTACTCGTCGCCGCGACCTAAGACGTGTGCGTAAACACTCGCATTAACGCGACACGCCCATTCATCATGTCATCAAATCGCACACTATCAAAACAGATGGGCTCAGATCAAGGACCGCGCAGTCAGGCTCACCCAAACCATGCTCGGTAATCACACTCGGCTACATTATGATGCTTAAACAAGCATATGCAATCTTTGAGAAGCGGCTTCTACCGTATGACCATGCTTTGACGAGAACTCTCGCGTTTCAGTCAGTCATTCAGGAATCCAAGAAATCGATCTGGTCCGCCATATCAAGCCAAGACTGGTTAGAAAGATATTGATGAAGATGGCTAGAAGCATGGCCGGGGATGACCGACCAAGCGCCGACGACAATCTCATGGAGTCAGCCTGCATCACGACAAATGGCTGTATCCGCAAGACTCTGAGCATTGCCCTAGATTGCCTGGCTCTTGACTGAATGCTCTCTCCTCTAAACAAAACCAAGTGTGCATTCTTGCAGTACTACCACGCAAAATGGATCCTTCCTGAAATCTTCCAAAGAGATTCTCCAATCCCAATTTACACGCCCTGCTATGTCTCGTGTGTCTCTGGCAACTTCCGACGATGGCCTCCTGGCATCAGTCATAGTAAAATACGGTTTACAGGGCCAGGACCAAGGATAGAGCATTCTTCTTGCGTACGGGACGCTTATGATCTCGGTCCTCGGACTTGCCCTCTTGCTGGTAGGGTGCCAGCTTCCAGTCAGAGTTCAACGATATTACAAGCTTTGGTGCCTCTGAATTATCGCGTAGGGCATTGTTTATCTGTGATCACTACGATTTCGATAGTCAGGAACCATTCGTCGTTGTATGTTGCAGGAGCAGGGACGTCGGCCTTCGCGCAGAAACTTGAGGCACAAGCGATTTCCGGAGCAATAGATGATTTTGTCGGCGATTCCGCGTTACCTACGTGCTGTGTAAGTCTCGACTTGGTGTGGCTGATTGAAGCATATAGACATGTGACAATTCTAAGAAAACAGTGTCCACGTTCTCTAGGCTTCGCATGGTATGCAGAATCGTTCATTTCTTGTACAGATTTCCCGCTACTTGCGTAGCAATAGCTCTCAAGCCGGCTTCTTTAGAAGTGATATGCGACTTTCCGCATACAAGCTGAAACACCGCGTGACTGCACAGGGCTTCAGACCACAAAAGTCCAGAGAATACCGAAACAGTCATGTATCAGCATTACTCGATCAACAGCTGACTACACCGCTATCTAGCAGGGGGCTTACGGGCGGTTGCAGCTTGCATTCCACGACATACAAGTACGTTAGAGCCTCATGTTCCCGATCGGATACCCACATTCGGTCGTTATCCTGTTGCCTTGCCAGGTGTAGCCTCAAACAATCCTGAGACGATGACTATGGAGAAAATCATCGATCGAAACAATGTCCGAACCAGAATTTGGTCTTCCACGAGGATGCGGTCGCCGGCATAAAAGCGTGCCGAATGCCGCTTTGGCTACACACACGGTCAGCACTACAAGCCAACATCCAACAAATCTCAAGGAATGGAAAAGTCAAAAAAGTCCGATGGAGCGATTACTGGGATGCAGAGTACAAATAAAATCTTGTCGGTAATGACTGACTGAGACCGCTCGAACGTCTGACCATACAACAGTCGAGATATGGCCCAAGGATGCATTTAGATCTCAAGTCCTGTAACACCAGTTCAAACGTGGCCTTCTAAATTTATGCCGCTGCCTATGTCTTGCCAGCACGAAGCTAGCCGACCGTTCACGTAGCCCTTGCGTAGTGCCTGGTCGTCTACTCAGGCTTATACTCACGAAAATAAGTCCCCTTCACCGGAAGGGGGTCTGTACGAGGAAGTGGTATGTATATAAATCAAGACCGCTCTCCCAGAGAGCGTACGCATTACTAGATCAGCAACTCATATTCCAGCGCTCTCTCACACTAAACTACACATTCACCTGGCACTGTCGTTCTAAATCTCAAATTTCACCATCGCTCTATTCGCATTTCACTGAAGCAAATCAACATGTTTGGCAAGACTATCGCTCTATTGGCACTCACAGCTCTCGTAGAAGCTTCTGGCAAATGTCCTGCCATCTGGTCGACCATCGCTTCAGATCTTTCCCAGTCCTTCATCGGTCCCAATGGGTGTACCGACCTTGCAAGAGGTGCCATCCGTTTTGCTTTCCATGACTCTGGTATGAGCATTCGGATGCTCAATGAAAGCAACATGCTGACTTCCTTTCGTAGGATCATACTCCTCAAAGACACCAGTCTATCCACCCGCAACTGGTGGTGCTGATGGATCCCTTCTCTTGAGCTCTGTGGAAATTGCACGAGATGAGAATGCTGGCCTTCAGCAGTACTACAACTTCCTGCGTGGCAAATACGACCAGTACAAGTCACAAGTCGGCGCTGCAGATTTGATTCAGTTCGCTGCAAGCGTGGCGATTGTCAGCTGTCCTGGTGGCCCAAGAGTGCAAACTGTATGTTGAAAAAGACCGTCAAACATGAATTGAACTAATGCAATGTATAGGTCGTTGGTCGCAAGGATACTAGCACCCCAGCACCTGACAATCTCTTGCCAAAAGCCTTCGGACCCGGCTCTGCTCAGCAAGTGTTGATTCAGTTGTTCGAGGACAAGGGCATCAGTCAGCCTGAGCTTGCTGCTTTGATTGGTGCACACACTGCTTCCAAAGCGACCGCCCAGGAGCAATACGGTATTCCTTACAATGGTGAGAACAAATGTTGTCGTAAAATAAGATCAGAGACTAATTGCCTTGGAACAGGACCTCAGGATTCTACACCAGGCCTGTGGGATGTGACATACTACTCCCAGACAGACAGTCACCCAAAAGGTGTCTACAGTTTTGAGTCCGACATCAACTTGTCTAACCCCAACTCCACCGTTGGCCAGGTGTTCCGGAGTTTTGTCAACAGTCAAAGTAAGCATACTCTTTTCCCTGTAACGAGCATTTTTCCAGGCTAACAATATAAATAGGCAAGTGGAATGCAGCTTTTGCACCCGCAATGGCTCACCTGAGCGTCCTCGGTATTTCTCAAGCAGATCAGACCAACTTCGTCGATTGCACAAGTGCTGTGCCTTCGGGATCCAATGCAAGACTCATTCGTGCAGCTCCCATCAACGACAGGATTAGATGATAAAGCATCAGGATATGAAGGCGGCATCTCGTTCTGATTCATACAGATAGATCGCTTGGATTGCTGTGTTGATCATTAGATTTATGAGGAAGGGATTTTGCATATGCGATTGCTATGCCTTTTGGCCTCGGGTGTTTTGTTGGTCAAGGCAAGTGCGGCTTGGGTGCCGCATGTGCCAACTGTAATGATGTGTCATCCGTGATGCTTCATCATCTTGTTTAGTCCTTATCCCAATTCATCTCCAGTTCTACTCATATCGTTTTCGTTGTCCACCATGATGGTTTCATCTCTGTGCGAATGAGGTCCGTTCAGAACCAGAACGATTGTGACGTTGACTCCCTCTGCTTGCAGCTCTGATCTAAGCTCGATCGAGCATTTTTACAGCTCAGACGCTGGCTTCCATGCCTGGAGCAGCGCCCATCTGCAGATTCAGGCAAGCTATGAGTGGCGTGTTATGGCTTCAGAGTTCATGCCGTCAAGAGTCTGGTAGGAGCACCTCGCGTCAGAACACGAAGACCTTATGCATGAGGACTCCCATTTACTGATTTTTGTGTTTTCATGTCCAAGAAGAACTGCTGTGAAGTATGAACATCCTTCTGGAATTAGAACAAAGTCATTAGACCGGCGGCTATTGTCGCAGGTGTTAATAGTGAGAAAGTGGTAGCCGTGCCAGGATGAATGTTTATGCACGCTCGATTTTGCATTGAATTTGTATCAGTCCGCATCGATCTTCGATGTTTCGTGACGTTGTCTAATCTAGAAAAAAAAACTCCAGAAGAAAAAACAAATGTAGTGAGATTGCAAATTTCACGATATAAACTCGCATAAAAACTCGCCGGCCCAGCACGCTATTTCCTCGAGCTCGTTGTTGTAGTCCGCTTCGTGCTTGATGACGATGGCTTGTTTGATGTAGTCGCAGGCTTTTTCGTGCTTGTGACAGTAGGCTTTTGGGTGCTTGTTGACGTAACCTTTTTGGTGCTCGTTGTAGTTGGCTTCTTAGTACTTGACGTCGATGATTTCTTAGTGCTGCTTGTCGTCGATGGCTTCTTGGTGCTGCTTGTCGTCGATGGCTTCTTAGTGCTGCTTGTCGTCGATGGCTTCTTGGTGCTGCTTGTCGTCGATGGCTTCTTGGTGCTGGTTGTTACAGGCTTTTGGACTGTCGTAGGTTTGGTCGTTGTCGAAACCTTTTTGCTGGTTGTAACAATCTTCTGAGCAGTCGTAGTAACCTTCTTTGATGTGGTAGAGACTTTCTTGGAAGTTGAAGTCGTCTTTTTGCTGGTTGTAGAAGCAGGCTTGGTGATCGCGCATTTGCACAAACTTGTCAAAGCGGATGCAGTGTACTTCCGGAATGGCGATGTAGTTCTCGGGCTGCATAAATTGTCAGTACAGCTCCGTTGTTCCAGCAGGGTAACCTTACTAGGAGGTGTAGAAAGTACAGAAGCGCCACGGTTGCGTGAACTGTGCGCTGACTTCGGAGCTACAAGAGGATGCAGATCGAGTCGTGGCGGCATCGGCTCTCTCTTCAATATTCGATCGCTTGCGCTTGCGCTTGCATTTGCCTCCCGTCGCTATTGGTGAGATGCACTTGCAGAGAGCATCAACCTGAGTGGGGCTAAATTCCATGAAGGGGGATGCAGTGCGTGGACTTTGCAGTCTGTTAGTGTTCCGAGTCTGGGACGGCCATGGTAGTGGTTCTTACGCTTGCTGCCACCATTGACAAAAGTACACAGAGTCCGGAGTTGTGCGCTTCACTGTTGCAATATCGTTTGCCGAGCATGTTGCAGCTGCGCGTTCAACAACTGGAGAGGACGACACGCCCACAAGATGTGCAACGAAGCAAAGCAGAATAGGTAGGCTGAGTAGATGGGTTTGCATCTTGGCGGTGGTGGGATGGAAAGAACAACTTTGAGAACTCCGCGCTGCACCTACCGTTTATATCTTCTCACGAGATTTCGCAAATCGAGAGGCGACATCACATCCATGCCATGCATCTGATGAGACATGCAGGCCGGTTGGGAAAGAAGGCAGCCAAGAGTAATCGTTCCTGAGCAGGTTGCAATGTACATTAACGGCTCTCAGCAGTAGATCCACGTGCTTTGCCATACAAACCAGCGTTTTGACCTATGGTTATTTGACTCCGGTCTCAGGAGTGGAAGGCCAAGATCAGATCTGGACTACTAACATGAGACTCAGCTAGCCACTGTGAGCGTTCAAGCGAGTGTTATAGGCAATGATAGCTGCAGCGGCACAACGGCATGAATCCCTTCCAACGGTGGTGGAAATGTGTCTCGGAAACGTCTTGAAAAGGTGGGATGAATGAGTTGAGCAATTACAATTTCTGACACAAATGCCATGAGATCAGAAGTATGTTCTTCCGCCTCGCTGTTGCTGCAAGAAACAGAAGAAGCGGAAAGCGGAGGTTAGGAAATGGAAGAGAGGGAGATGACGAAGTCTTTCTTGGCGGTCAAGGGTACGGGCGTCCATAGTCGTCGGTAAAGTCACCTCCCTCCCTTCCTCATCGGTCAAACGACTCGGACTTGTTCACACCTCGCATCGTCACGGTTATTGCAAGATGCCCAAATGACTAACACCAGATGTTTGTCTTGTCGAGCCCGACATACCAAGTGTACTATCAGTCAAGATCAAGATGTGTGTGCGCGATGCAAACAGCTGGGTAGGTCGCGTTGTACCTTTGAATCGGTATGGAGGATCAAGCTGTGCAAAAACGCTACTATAGCTGGCCAGCGTACCAATTTTCTATATCGCCCTTCACAGCCATGGGTTCCAACGAACATGAAGCTGGCATTCATCTCTGAGAGCGGCGACGGCCTGGAGAACAATGTCGAGATGATAAGGCATGACAAACCGATTGTTAGTGCAGAAGACGAGATGTGCGACAGCCAACTCTCGAAAATCCATGACGATAAAACCAGTGCTCAATCTGACCTCGAAAAATCAATCAACATGACGCCAGACGCTACTTGGGCGCAACCTCTACATACTGCTATAGAGCTTCTCACTCGCCAGGATGATGGATCGTCAAAAATACACAACCAACATGAGCAAAAGAACATTCCTGATGCCCGGACATCGCTATACCACATCTTGTCACCACCTTTGACCGTAACCAGCAAGCCTTCCAGCACTTACTCGTATACACATTCTCCAGACAACCATGATCCCGATGCTCCTTCATATAGTTCTCGCTGTACGAATTTCTCGACTCACTCGGCTACACCTCTTACACATCGCGAGGCTGTCCTCATTCAATACTTCATCCGAGTTATATCGCCATGGGTAAGGCGAATAGCGAAACCAAGTCGAGAACGATGCACTAATGGCGTAACTAGCTTGACGTACTGCAAGATGTGCCACGATTTGCTCAAGAAGTGCCTATAAGGGCAACCAAGTCTCCCATGCTGCTCTTCGCAGTACTAGCAGCATCATCTCGACATCAGTCTCTCGGAGACAAGGAATGGCACGAAGCCTCAAACTATCTCAGCAAATGCCTAGAGCTAGTGATACAGGCCATTCCAAAGCCCGAGCATTGCCACGATGACAATTTGCTTGTAACAATCGTCTGTTTGAGACTTTACGAACTGTTTGGTCACGAAACCCTTAGCTCCCTTCACCTCGATGGGCTTGCTGGCCTATTGAGCGCAATACCTGATTCCTTACAATCAGGCGGGCTGGCAGAGGCCGCTGCCTGGGTGGCTCTTCGACACGACCTGTTCATCGCAATGATGAATAAACAGGCACCCAAATTCAGGTTGGAAGATTACGACCGCTCGAGTGTTTTCCAGAGACGTAAAACCCCCAGCGCGACTGCTTACGCAATCATTTTGATCTGGGCAAAGATCCTGCGACATTTGTATTCAACAACCCAGGCCAGTCCTTCTGTCACCTGGACGGGTCTTGAAGATGCTGTCAGAGATTGGTACAACGACAAGGACTTTCAGCCTCTCTTCCAACAAGACGCGAATGTGGAGGCAGACCAGCCGTTTCCGATCATCAGCATGATCGACGCACCCCAAAGTGACATTTTCTCCATGACCATCTGGCAATAACAAAGCTGATTTCTCATGAAGCTATCGCTCTCCAGGTCTACTACACCTGTCAAGCATACCTCTACCTGTACAAACCGATCGACCCTCACCAAACTATACCCAAAGCAACAACAGACGACCAACACCAAGCAGCGATCAGCTCAATATGCTCCATCATCGGCCTCGCGCGATCAAACACCTGGGTAGAAGATGCCAATTTCCCTGCCTACCATATTTTGGTCACATGTAAGTAAATTGAAAAGCCGCGTTTGGTCAAAAGCGAGATGCTGACATGAGCAAGGCGGACATCGGTTGGATGGTGCATTGCAGCGTGACCATGCCCTTCGATTCTTGGATTATATCAAAAAACACTTTGGATATCGCATTGACAGGATTGCAAATTTGTTGAAAGGTCAATGGGCAGAGTCCGATGCACGCGAAAGTGACTGAAACAAACAAGACCGATGGTGTCATCGTATAGGTGACCACGAAACGACACCTTGGAGAAGCCTCGCCACAAGAGACTACCACCACTTGATCAATCCAGGTTGACCAAGCAGCAGCCAAAATCAGCACAATGTATGGCTGGACTTCTCTTCTTCAGGAAACTCGTTTTGTCATATCGTTCTTTATCGACCAAACTCATTATTAAGAGAAGCAAATGAGAAAGAGCTAGAAAGACATATGATCTCTTGCTCTTCTCCCAAAAGCCTAGATCAATCATCCGGAAATACAAGAAAGTAAAAGGCCAAGAAATGCAGGAAAAGCAAAATCATCCTTCCCCAATCTCTCGTTGTATCGCTCATCTCTTTTTTGTCGTTCCTTCTTCCTGGCTCCACTGATTGCTGCTGTTCCGTCCTTGACGGTCACTGCTTCAATACCCCTGCCTACCTCCTCAATAACCCTCAATCAGCAAATCTCCAATCCCTGATCGTGTCCCCAGGCATCTTGACCACGAATCTGCGTCTTGTAACCTCATGTACCTCTTCGACGAGAACATCCATCAGTCCGGTGTCCTTACTGCCGCCTCCAAGGGCTTTTGACTTACCACTCGTCTTGCTGTGGTGTGAGGTCTTGCTATGGTGACTAGCGTGCGATGCAGGATATCTCTGGGCAACCAGCTTTGAAGCTCCCGATGCAACAGACCTTGCGGGCGGAGGCGGAGGCACCTTGACCATAGCAGTCTCCTTGTTTTCCTCCATATCGAACTCGGGGATCCTGGGAATTGGAGGCATGTCGACAAACTCGGGCATCTGAGAGAAGCCTGGAGGTGGCGGGATGCCAGCGGGGATGTGATATACATCTTGATTCTCGTGGCGACCGCGATGAGAGTGGCGAGAGGCATGAGACTTTGGAGACTTTGCAGAAGGTGCCTTTTTCGAGCCCTGCTTGCTCGAACTGTAAGCGACTGAGGGAGCTTTAGGTGGTAAGTTTTCGTCCTCACCGCCCTCTTCGATCACGGTGACTACCAAGACTTCTCTTTCGTGTCTTGATGTTTCGGTCGTTCCCTCGCGCTTCGAGCCTGCCTTGGATCCTGCCTTGGATCCTGCCTTAGAGTCTGCCTTAGAGGGAGCGTGAGATCGAGCCACAGTCGCGGGTTTCGCGGGTGGCCTTGCGCTGTGGTGTGCTGTGGGGACCGAGGTCACTGACTTGACAACATGCTGGCTGTGTTTTTCAGAGCCCACAATGTGCTCGTGTAGGCGTAGATTCTCAACACTGAGATCGTGAGATCCTGGCATTGTGGATCGACTCCAAGAGGTGAAACAGTTGACGGTAAGATAACAATCTGCTCACAAAGCTCTTGATACTGCCGTGACTCAACGAGCGGTATATGAGATCTTCAGTAGTGGATCAAGACGTGGAATGGTGGAGAACGAAGGCTGTGAAACTTGAAAAACTGGACAATGGTAGGTCCTGATGAATGAAGCACGACCGGGGAGGCGGGCGTCCGCGCAGATGCTGTGTATCCCGAATGCTGTAAACTATTCAAGGCGACCAGGTAAGCTTGTGTTGCCGCAAGGTATGATTATCTGGTTAGAAGTTGGCTGTGCCAGATGGTAGGAATGAGGTTCCGTGTGTGCTTGTTCACGAAGATATGTGTTGAGTTCCTCTGGGTGGTGGAAGGCTTGTGATCGATCACATGCACAGCTCAGACTGATCTTTCCTTCAGTACGTGTGGGCAGGCACTCGGTTGTGAGGAATGTGAAGGTCTTGTAAAGTGAAGAAAGGAGGGACGGCAGAGATGGATATGTGCCGCAGAGTCGAAGCGAGAGCGGTTAGTGCTCTATCATATACTAGAGCAAAGATTGCTGCAGACGGCTGATAAAGTTGAGAGTGTAAGCCGATGCAAGAAGATCAGGTTCGAAAAAGGGTCGATGATTGAATAGTCAGAAAGCTAAGAAGTTGATGCCCAAGATTGAAGGAAGTTCTTATAGTGCAAGCCGATGCATGTGCTGTCAAGCGCTCCTGCTTATAGCACTAACAGGACCCGAACAGTCGGTACTGCAGAGGAAACGTCATATTGCGTCTCCGATTGTGGCTTTCAGGTAGGACGTAAGGGACCTTGACAATGAAAGAGCCAAAGAAACAACTCAGCATGAACGTCAGAATCTGACTGGATGCAAAATCTCCGCCTTGGTGGCAGTCGTTGATTAGCTGTCCTCGTCACACATCCATACCACTTTACGTGCGATACAGATGGACCAATTCCTGTTGTAGGGACTTCGAAAAATGAAGTATTTTGATACACAAACGAACAACCTATGAACAATGAATGATGCACAAGAAATAACGAAAAAGTCTATCCCAAGAACCATACACCATGACAGCACTAGACATTACACTACCTTCTCTCTACGAGCAAGAAATGCATTGCCACGTATCCCAACACCAAGAATACACCGCAGAAGACTGCAAGACCAACGGCATCATTCCAAAGCGCCAGGACGTTGAAGCCGAAAGAGCTGAGAATAGCCGAGCCAGGTACCTCAATATCCAGACCATATTTGTGGTCGATGAGTGAGAGATAGCGCACTTCGTTGACGATTAGACCTTCGAAACCATAATGGAAGATCGAAATCTGTGGAAGGGTCAGTATGATCACGAGACTCGGCACGGAAACAGGAACTTACGGATTGCAACCAACGAAGACCTCTGGGGATGGTCTCGTGATTGAGCAAAAAGCCGCCAAAGAGCAAGCTGAACAGCATGACAAGGACACCAACCAGGTTTGCAACACCCTGGTTCTTGATGACGATGCCAATGCACAAGCAGACCGTAGCCGCGGCAAGGTTGAAAAGAACAACGAACAACATGAACTTCCAGAATTCAGCAGCCGTAGGTAAAAGACCGGTCATGGGATATACGATGACGGCCATGATGACAGGGGGGATGAGTCTGAGAGGAACGATATCGAAGACAACCTTGGACGCATAGTAAGCCAGGGGAGAATAGTATCCCTTGGCACGCTCTCTGACAAACAAGAGACGTTCTGGAGCAAAGACGGTCAAAGATGTCAACGTGCTGAAAGCGAAGAGAGCGAGCAGGAAGAAGAAGAAACCAAGACGGTTTTGGAACCCCTTTAAGTCGTCGGTCAGACCATAGAAGAGGAATCCGAGGAAGACAGCAAGCAGAATTGCAATGGCATAGTGGGTCAGCATCAGCAAAGGGTTTCTGTAGAGATTACGCCAGGTACGCTTGGACAGGATGACGAACTGGCCGAGAATGCCAGTCTTGCGATAACCCTTGACTGTAGACTGAGCAGAGCCGCCGTTAGCCGCACCATTAGCTTGACCATTCGACTGAGCTGCCTCAGTGAGAGCATTGTGAATATCGTCACGAAGAGAAGCGGCGACATCAGACTCGGCGAAAGCTTGAACAAGGTTATCAAGATCCGTGTTTGTAGCTCCCTCGGCGTTGGGGGGGAGGCCGTTGGGATCGTCGTGTGCTTGTTGTACTCCTCTCATCTTAAGCCATTGCTGGGTGTTTTCGAAGCTGTTCTCCAGAGAGGAAGCGTCAGAGCGGATGGTGCTTGCAGTTGCAGGCGGCTCTCGCGATGATTGCTTCCTCGTGAAAAGTGCTCTATCCTGCTGCTGCTTGATTGAGGCAGTTCGGCTGTTCTTGGGTCTAAGCGGAGAATCGGACGTGATGGAACCTCCTTGCTCGATGCTAAAGTTGGACACACTTGGGACAGACTTGACAGCGACCGCGCTGCTTGCACGAGTACTGCGTCCAATGGGTTGACGGAAGATAGAGCTATCCTCGGGAATCTGCGGATGAGCAGTGCTAGCGTGCATGGTCAAGTCAACAAGGTAGTCTGCAATGTTGAAGCCAGGAGGACAAGAGTAGCCGATGTTGTCAAAGTAGGCCTGGCAGTTGCCAAAGGGGCCAGAGTAGACGGTTCTGCCTTTGGCAAGAAGGACTAGCTGATCGAAAAGTGCAACAATGTTGGAGCGAGGCTGATGAATGGTGAAGACAACGGTTCTGTTGTAGGTCTTGACGAGGTGAACAAGACATTCGACGACATTGAAGGCGTTGAAGGCATCCAGACCGCTCGTAGGCTCGTCGAGGAAGAGGATGCTCGGGCTGGTGACGAGCTCACAAGCAATACCAACTCTGCGTTTTTCACCGCCCGAGATACCGCGTCCATTGCCTTCTTCTGAGCCGATGAGCTGATCACGGATGTGGTAGATGCCCAGCTGCCTTTCGACGTCTTCGACCTTTTGCAGCTTGGAGGCGTAGCTCATCTCCTTGGGCAAACGAAGCATGGCGCTGTCAAGAATGGTCTCGTGAACAGTCAAGGTAGGCAGCATGGTATCATCCTGATCCACAAAGCCAATGACGCTTCTGAACTCGTTGTCGGGGATCTTCTCTCCGTTGATCAAGAAGTTGCCAATAACAGTACCACGTTTGTTCTTTCTCGCCAGAATATCTAGGAAAGTGGTTTTGCCAGCGCCAGAGGCACCCATGATAGCCATGAGCTGACCAGGGTGAACGGCACCTTGAATGTCTGTGAGGATCTGCTTACCCTTGAGAGCGTATGAGACGTTTTCAAAGTATAGACTGGCGGGTTTGTGGTCGGCAAGAAGGGCGGCATTCAAATCGTCCTCGTCGTCGGAGAGGTGGATGGGGCCGTACTTTGTCTTTCTGCGCGAGAGGAACCAGACGACCAGGATGACAGCGACAACGAACAGAGCACAGCCAGCAATGACGCCGGCAATGAGTGGTGTATTAATCTTCTTGACGGGTCTTTCGTAGCCAGGGACATCGGTGACGTACAGACACTCTCCAGAATGGCACTTGAGAGTGATGCTGTCGTCTCCAAAGACGTTGGAAATGAGGTCGTTCATGGCCGGCTCTTGGAACTTGCTGCCATCTGATGCACTGCCGCCTTCGGTCGAGACAGACGAGAAACTGGCAGGACCCTTGATGTCTTCTTCCAAGAAATCTCCAATGTCGATCGAGTCGGCCTCGCCACAGAGCATTCGTCCCGGTATGCAGCGACACTTGATGTTCTCGCAATGGTACGACGTCGAGTTGCGGTTGGGTTCGGCTTTGGAGGACCAGGTACACGTATCGAGGGCGCAGTAGAAGGATTCCACCTGGTCAACCCAGACTGGACTCTGTTAGTGGAAGCTACGACGGGTGTGTGGCATTGGAGACATACACTGGAAGTTGCACTCTGCGCGCTCAGCGTTGCAGGAGAAGGTGGCCTGGGGCTTCTTCTCCTTGAGGGTATCGAGGATCTTGCGGTTGGTGATGTCGCACATTTGGTAGTTCTCGTTGACAACCAGGCCCTCGCGATAGCAGACACCGCCTTCGCCCTCGGGCATCATGGCATTGCAGGCGTTGTTGGTCTTGCAGACATTGCAGTTTATGCCTTCCCAACCATCTTTGCACTCGCATTCATGGCCCTGACGAGGCAGTCTGTTGTGGCCATCAGGCAGCGAACCGCAGAGCGGCTGTGAGCAGTCCTCGCCACCGAAGCCTGAGGGACAGGCACATTTGCCGCTCGATTTTGTGCAGTTGGCGTACTGGTGACACTGGAAGTTGTCCAAGTTGCAATTGAAGCATGGTGGGCAGTCGTCTGGTCGGTCTCCGTATATCGAGAAGGGCGTCGACGAAGATAGCGAGTTGGAGAAGTCAGAATGGTACTGATTGGTCTTGTATGCTGTCGCCGAAGACAGTAGACCGGCGGCGGCCAGCCATAACACCCTCATAGTAGGAACAGGCACGAGAGGCACGCGAGTCGTGGGTGATTGAGTGGGAGTTCGTGTCGAGACGCGCCACTAGGACTTCGAGCGGCTCGGTGCAGCAGCTGGGCGTGACGTAGGCAGGTGTTTCGTGGCTTCCCTTCAGCAACGACACTTGCAACACAACGAGGAAGGAGTGACTGGACTGTTGGAGTGCCTGCCTCTTGGAACTACCTATCTTCAGGCTCGCCGCCGCTCTCTCGTGACTGCAAGCCGTGCCCGTCCCGTTTCAAGAGCTCGAACCCTCCCCCACGCCCAATCTAGCCGAAGGTCGATCGCGTCAAGACCTTCCTGTCCTGGACGCCCCGTTGACTGCGCCCGCTTGCTAAACTCTGTGCATCCTCGATCAGAGCAACATACAATATCACCCATACTAAGTCCATCATAGTGACTGCCTTGTATTGCTCTTACTCAGTGCTTCAGTGCAAGATCCAACGCTCGACCGAGTTCGCCGACATGTCCACCAGATATTATGACTGCTCTCCACGCGATGATACCATCCGGTCGGACTAGCAACGCCTCATCTTCTTGCAGCTTCCAAACCTCTTTGGCCGACCTCTCGCTTTCACGATAAGGATTTGATGATGCGTTGATGGCATACGCGTCCACAGGTATTCTCTGGCTTCCAGCGGCCTCCATCCACGGTGACTTGACGTCCACCGTTAACAACACAAAGTTTCTCTTGACAAGATCCAGACTCGACACTCTTTTTCCATTCTCGCCAATCAGCCACACATGAGGCAGCCTGCAACCTGCAAGTACCAAGGGCTCGTGGGGATCCTCGAAGTCACTTTCCACGCCCGAATCGACTGTATCCTGAGCATATCGGTATCCCAACTCGCAAACAAGATCCGGCAGCTCCTTGACGCTTTCCGAACTCCTGTCGCGGAACACTCTGTTGACAAGTCGAGAGAATGCCTGATTCATGCTGAAGTCACCGGCCGGTTGCCGCTCTGAGTTGTAGGTATCGAGCAGACCTTCAGATGCTCTACCGGTCAAGACATAGGCCATCTTCCATGCCAGGTTGTATGCGTCCTAGACATTGTAAGCTTGGCAGCTGGATATTCTTTTTGCGACTTACTGCAACGCCTGTATTGCCGCCCATGCCACCTATGATTGGCACCACGTTAGCAACTGTCTATCGCCACACCAGAATAGATACTGACCAGCAGGTGGCATTGTGTGTGCTGCATCACCCATGAGAAAAACTCTCCCAGCCTCGCTCGTGTACTTGTCTGCATTGTAAGCAGCAACTGTCCAATACGAAATGAAG
Organism: Aureobasidium sp. EXF-10728; assembly: GCA_023848605.1. Taxonomy (NCBI): domain Eukaryota; kingdom Fungi; phylum Ascomycota; class Dothideomycetes; order Dothideales; family Saccotheciaceae; genus Aureobasidium; species Aureobasidium sp. EXF-10728. The sequence goes on from SWBG01000068.1 coordinate 48,472, forward strand.
TCGACCTCGAATCCACACTCATCAGCGTTGATTCCTGAACAGGCTTCGAAGTATTGACGTGCTTCATTGGCGGAGACTGAGTCAGGCTTGAACCCGCTTTCTCTGTTCTCGGCTCTGGAAACTATCAAGAAACCTCCTTTTCCGCCGGCATCGAGTCGAAATCCTCCGGTAAAGTGCTTACTCATGATGTACGTCACACCATGAACTGCTCTAGTACCTAGGTAAGGAACCAGATTTGCTTTGAAGTTGATCGAGATGCTGTTGGCAAGATGGCCCGGCCCATGCCATTCGATACCTTCACGCTGCCTTGTGGCACTTCTGTTGCCGTCAGCAGCGACGAGATATTTGGTCTTGTATTTCTTCAACGCGCCGGTCTCCACCTCTCGGACAACGACGATGACTCCGTCTGCACACTCCTCGTAGTGCATTACCACCTGGCCAAATCTTTGCTCTGCATCGTACTTGGCAGCATTTCGGCGTAGGAGTGGCTCGAACATGTCCTGTGTAAGCCAGAGGCGCTTACACGGTGTTACTTTGGCGACTTCGATTGGGTCGCTTTCCTGATGCGCAGCAATAATCTTTCCCTGGTACAGTTTCTCCACAACAAGCATTCCGGCGTCGAGGTCGAAGTTTTTCTCGCTCTCTGCCACGAACAAGTCTTCAAGTCCGAGTTGACGTAGCACTTCGACCGTGCGAAGCAAAAACAAAGCTGCTCGTGGGTGTATCGCAGTCGAGGGATGGCGATCGAAAGATGTCGAGTGAATGCTGAAACCTAAACATTAGGTGGTGACCGCTATGAGAAGGAAGGAGCAACAAACCCATGATATCCGAGCAACAAGCCCATAAACATACCCACCATACTGCTTCCAATAATAATAACAGGAATCTCTTCCTTTTCCAGCGGAATTTCGGAATGATCAAAGGTTCCAAATTCAAAAATCGTCCGTTTTGATCCCGGAAGTGGGATCGTGTCGTCGATTTGTTTTGCTTGGTCCATGATTTCTAGCTATGTCAATTCTAGCGTATGAAGGAATTGGGATATTGTACGAGTAGAGTAGTCTTTTGATATTCTGGTGAGCGCGGCAGAGACCATTTTATATTCAACGACTTATCGCAAAACGGGAAGGGATCGACATCGGAGTTTCCATGGAGGGCATAGGAGGGCTTGTTTTGTTCTAGACCTCGTGTTCTGGTGATTTGCCCACGAGTGTTCCGTGCAGTAGCTGTTTGAACATCAGCATCGGAGCTGGAGGTCAGATTGACTATAGTTGGCAGCAAGGAAGGAGATGAGTAGAGTCGATTACACAAGTTCTCATCTCCATTCTTGCGGGGTTCGGTGGGGTGCGTTGGGCGTGGGACCTCACCAGTTCGGTATATCCCTCCATGTCTTTGTTGACAGTCGTTCCTGGTGGTCGATGAGAGATGCCTACCAATGCATATGATACTTTAGAATCGCAAAGTCTTTTCGAGACTGGGCTGAATTGAATTATCAGACGCCTCCTGAAGATTTGAATACATACAACCAAAGATTCGGGCGCACGAACTTTGCCCAGACGCATATGTAAGGAAGAAGCGAATGAGGATAATAGAAACAAGAATGATCCGAGAACGGAAATTTGTTTGAACGATATCAATGTTACAATGCTTGTCATGTATACACACAAGAACGATAATTTTGGGCGTCCTATTACATTCAAGGGAGAAAAAATTGAATATTTGTACAAAAGAAAAAAGAGTCCTAGTATCCAAAGGAACTACCGTGCATGTGGTTTCGCATCATCAAAACTCGAGACTCGAGAGGTGTTGTCATCACTGCAAGTTTCCACGCCTACAGATGTGACTTGCACCTCGGAGCCGATTTTGTCTGCGCCAACGCCCAAGTGACCACTGATTATCGGATCCAAACTACCAGTAGGCGAGTGTCCCAACCTCTCCGTAAAGCTCTTTTTGTATTGGTGTTTGTTCTGTGATCGTCCTCGCTGGATTTCGTCGATGGTGTCGAGTGCATAGACTTGTCCTGCGCTGACGGTAATAGTGCGTGTTTGTAATATGGAGCCTCCGTGGGGATCGAGGTTTGACGGATCGTCTTTGCTGCTTTTTGCGTGGTTGGAGCGGTTGCGGCGATTCGAGTCTCCTCCGTTGATCAGGGCTTTGCGTGTGAGGGTGTAAAGGAGTGCGTCGACCCAGCCGCAGCTGGCGAGAAGGGCGCCGGCTGCGCATTGGTAGGCATCGGGCAGGCTCTTTTCGTGATGCGCCATACTCCACATGCGACCTGCTGACAACGGTAATGTGAGGATGATGTATGCCAGAGGGTACAGAACCATCAATTTGGCTGCGCGGTCGACTTTTGCGTAGCTGGTTGATTGGACCCTGACGGATGGTTGTACAGCTGCTACGGCTGCTCTCAGTCGGAGCAGGACGAAGACGTATATGATGATCACACCGAATTGGACGGCGAATATCCAGAAATAGTGCAGAGCAAGGCGATCTGTTTGGTACTGCTCTCCAGCCCAGCACCAGGCGCCAGCACGTACAAAGTACTTGTCCTTGTATTCAATGGGACCAATGATGCTCAGTAATAATGCGAACGTCCACACAGAGACCACTGACGCGATGAAGCCGACATGACCAATACGACGGCCTTTGACCGCCGTGTAGAAAGTGTGAAGGGCGATGGCCATGACGAAGAAACCAGATGTCAAATCGCCGATGTTGAGTAGGAAGCCTTGTGCAAAGCAAGCTGAAGAAGGTGCGAAGATACCATCTCGTTTGATCCAGTGAAACGAAAAGAGAAAAGATGCCGCTTGTATGAAGTCGGCGATCAACAAGTTCATACATAATACCTGTAGCGAGGAATTAGCATGATTGGCGTCCAAGTCCACGAGATGTTTTTTTTTACATACGACATATTGGTTGTAGCCAACATACGTTCTGTAATGCCGCCTCCATGTTGAGAATCGATAAACGATGAAGCCTAAAAGACCGAGTGTGGTGACGACAGAAAGCAGTCCTAGAAGGCCCGGTGCCACAAGACCCTTCTTGAGTACTGGTCCGAGGGGCGACAAGCTGTATGGCGAGGGATAGTGCCCTGTCGACGGGTCGACATTTATCTCTTGGACCATGTCTGACAACTTTGTCTTGATTCTCGTGTGAGCCCTTTGGATTGTCTATGAAAGACGGACGGCAAGCGGGATGCCAAAGAGTTAACGAGGCAGCCAGCCGCAAGACCACCCGCACTCCAGACCAGGTAAAATGATTGTGTGTCAAGTGCTTTAACTGTACAAGACTTGTGAGTGGTCTTAGCCGGGTGTGCAGCTCAAGTAGATTCTCAGACAGTTGCGAAGAAAAAGTCGACCGGCAGATCGGATGGGTCGGCTCTGGTACCCATCCTTTCTACTTTATTCGCCGCTGCTGTAGGTCGACATCCAGGACGAAGGAACTAGCCCACCTTATTGGCCTTGTGCACGCACCTGGCACAACACCTGTGATGGATCAGCCTTGATCTGCAAACCCGTCGACTCAGGCCGCGAAGTTGCTCGAGCGTAAACGGAAAGGGGAGGCTTAAGGTTGGTACCTTGCCGAAGCAACGACCACCTTTGCGACCTGCATACGAATGCCCTGTCCCGCTGCCACAATTTCATCAACCACAGACAAAGCCCTGCCAAAAGTTCAGTTTTGACACCACCCTGCCTTTGGACAGTTGGGTCATGTGGAGACTGAAAGATGTAAGCTCCGGTGGCTTGACTTGTGAGTCGCGACTACAATGCGGCTAGGATCCATCCTATATTGCTGTGTGAATTGTTGTTTATGAGCTCGCTTGGGGAAAACATGGGGCTGTGAGGGGTATTGGGGCCAGCCAATAAACGGCGAATGCTTATTACAGAGCCCCAGTCTTGGTCTCCAAATCGACTTCTCGACAAGATACCCATAACATCTCTGCGAGCGAGCAACACCAACTGAACGGCACATTGGTGAAAATGAATCGTGCAGTTCATGCTTGCCTCTGTACGGGCGTAGCTGTGGCCAACATATTGGACGGAAAGATAAGTGGGAATGTGGATCTGCAGGCCATGAGTAGCGATGACAACGATCAAACATGGTGTGAAGAGGCGTGTTTCGAGGGGACTGCGGCACGGCAAGCTCGCTTTCCTGATGGTTGTGTCTTTTCATCTGACAGGCGAACGACTCGTCCGTGTTGAATAAGCAGTTCAGTAAAGAAACACGAATCTAGAGCTGGCGAGGAAACTCTCCTCGCGCGTGCCCGAGGAAGCGGCGATGCAGGATGAAGTTGGAGGCGTCTGTGGTCTGGTTGCGTGAACCAATTAGACCCTGGGTGGCTTCTCTTGCTCATCTCCGTCGACGCAGCGAAGAAGGCAATGTCCTAGAGCCTTGAAACTAATCAAGGGGCCCGATGTGATTCTCCAATGGATGCCCTACCTTCTGCCCTAGTTATGAATCGCGTCCTGCGTCTTGTGAGATCCTTCGTAAACAAGGGTACCGATTTTTGGGGGTGAGCTCTGAGCACTCCCCGGAGCTTTCGAGACCTCGCATATGGCTTTGCAGACAATGATATGATCATCGAGATGCCCAACGTACAAACACAGGATCGTCTGGGCGGCGTATTGTGTTCAATGCTAGCGGGTTGATCAATGTCAAATGCCCGCTGCCGCCAGCACGGAAGCAGCGTGCCGCTGTCGTTCTTCGACTCGCGGAGTAGCCTCTACATGGCTCGTGCGGTTATAAGTCGTTCCTTCGAAGATCTTGTCTTGTTCAAGTGTCAGCGATGAGGACCTTTGGGGTTTGTGGAGATTATGATCAGAGATATAGTTCTGATGCCTTAATCATGGATGATGGCATTCGAGTCAACGGAGTGGACGGCCTGAGGCAGACGAACAGAGCAGGGTGACCTTTTTGCACCGCCACAACTCTCCAGCCACAATCGCTACTTCCCTTGCCATCTCCAAGCTTAGGTACACGTCTCCAACTTCTGGAACGCAACAACCGATCCATCAATCCTTGTTCTACTACCCTTCTTAATATTTGACAAGGAAGCAAAAATGAAGTTCATTACTCTGACCAGCGCATTGGCTCTGTTCGCCACCGCAGCTTCGGCTCTGGACAAGCCCCTCAACATCCAGGTCGACAAGGCCGTTGAATGTACCCGCAAGACTCAGGCTGGTAAGTAGTTTATTTACTACCGTCGGAGCACAAAGATATTTACTGTTCATCAGGCGACAAGATCGAGGTCCACTACCGCGGTACTCTTGAGGACGGTGGCAAGGAGTTTGATGCCAGTTACAACAGAGGCCAACCCTTGAGCTTCCACGTTGGCAAGGGCCAGGTCATCAAGGGTTGGGACCAGGGCTGTAAGTTTTGTTTGATATGATGCTGAGAAGATTCACTAACGTGATTCTACTGTAGTGCTCGACATGTGCCCGGGCGAGAAGCGCACATTGACCATCCAGCCCGAATGGGCATATGGCAGCAGAGGCATGGGACCCATTCCTGCCAACAGCGTGCTAGGTATGTGATACAGTACTGTCTTGTGGAGGAGATGTGCTAACAGGTTGCAGTATTTGAGACGGAGCTGGTCAGCATTGCTGGCGTCAAGAAGGACGAGCTCTAAGCATGTAGCATCTAGAATCACGTAGACGCTGTGGAAACAATGGCATGCTGCCGGTCGTCATGTCATTGGAACTGATTCGAATATGCTTCTAGTCCTGGTTCATGGCTATGTCTTCCATGTTTTTTACGCCGGCCTCCAGCTCGCGGATTCTCTGACCAATTCTCCTCTTGACCTCGTCGGCCAAGTCTGTATCAGGACCGTCGACAATGCTTCTATATGCTTCTTGGACTCGTGTCAACTCTTCTCTTGCGGCTGCGCGGTCGGCCTCAGCGTAGATGGTCTTGTTCTCGGTCTCTTCCATGGCCATCTCGAACTGAACATGTGTTAGCTTTGAAAGGTGTTGTGAGGGTTTGGACAAGACATACCTCATCTCTAGCTGTAGCGTATAACTCGGTAATCTCATCAATGGCGTCGTCGGCAGCAGACTTTGTAGACAGCCATCTGTTGAAGTTGTTCACATGCGAGGCGCTTCGGATCTGGAGGGGAGTCGTGGCGAAGCGAGGGCGTGATAGGGTGCCCAATGGACGCGAGCCAACAGCGGGCTTTGTGCGAGCAAGAAGAGCAGCAGCTCGAGACAGTGCAGCGCGCGACAACATGGTCTTTCTGTTTGTTGTAATGGTCAAGTGTTGGTCTGACGACATCAGGGTGCTTTTCGGCCACCGTCTTGGCATTCCCGCCTCGGCCGCATCTGCATCGCTGGCTGAAGACTCAATAAACAACCACCTCAAGTCCAGAACAAGACGAGGATGGCCGTCTGGGGCATATCGCTGTTAATCTTGTCCCTGACGTTTCTGATACACCGACACCCGCCCAATACATGGCGTCTGTCATGGTCACTCCTGCCGCCTCCCGACTCGAAACGCATCAAAACAACACTCGACGACTATGACGAAAAGACAAAGGACGACAAGAGCGAGGACAAGTCGGTAGCCAAGGATGAACCAGAAATCAAGGTCCAAGAGGAAAGCGACGACGACCAAAAGACGCCTCAGGCCACGCCCGCCGCTCCTTCAATCGCTGTCCCTTCGTTCAATCTGGACTCAGACAGCACCAACACGTCAGAACCACATATTAGCGACACTCTGTCGCCTCCGTCCTTCCCAGCGGCAAACTCACAGCAACGCGCCATGCCTCCGCCCCCAAAACCCGTCTCCAAGCCGCCAACCACAGCACCGTCATCCCTCATGCCACCACCCTCGTTCCCAGCCCCCAACTCTGCTCAACGCGCCTCGAACTCGTCCTCTCTCATGCCGCCTCCCTCGCGACCCAATCGCTCGAGTCTCGGCGTCCCTGCCATCCCAGCCAGACAACCTCCTCTATCTGCAGCCGCCCAAGCCCGCGCACCACCCCCACGAATCGATACCCCCAAATCTTCTTCCAGCAAGGTGAAACTCGCTCCCGGCTTTTCGCCCCTGGATTGGGCTTCTCTGGCTGCTTCCAAGAACCTGTCCAATGTTTCGTCCTTTACCCGTGTCACGCCTTCGATGCTGGCAGAGAAGAATGGCAGAAAGGGGAATGATGCTTGGAGCGTCTATAATGGAAAGGTGTACAACATCACCCCTTATGCGCCCTTTCATCCTGGTGGCAAGGGCGAGCTGTTGAGGGCTGCAGGCAAGGATGGCACGAAGCTGTTCATGGAGGTACATCCATGGGTCAATTGGGAAGGCATGCTGAACTCATGTCTGGTCGGCGTCATGGTCTCGGAGAGCGAGGGCGAAGGCTTGGATGCCATGGATTGATTGTGCGTGTGTCGTTTCTGCGCTTTTCTTTGTCCATCTTGTCTTTTGACTATACCAATGATACCCCGGAGATTAGAGGATCTACTTACACAGCTACAAAGGACATTATTGTTCTCTATACACTCTTTTTTCATGTGACCTTTTGGCGAACATGGAATTTTGGAGACCAATCAAGTTGCTCGGTCCAGTGGGAGCTTCGTTCAAGTCTTAACCGCGGTCCCGCTTCCGGGACGATCTGGAACGATGACGCTGCTCGTACACCGTTGCAGTCAGCTTACCCCATCTCAAGGCAAGTGTATAACAAAAGAGCCGCTGCCATCTTTCCCACTCCTTGAAACTCTTATTTCACACATCACCTCACTTTTCCACAATCCAATCCACTTCAAACAGCATCAACAATGGCACAAAGAGCCACCGCAAGCTGCTTCTGCGGCACCGTCCAACTCGAACTGGTGCGTCCACCTTCCTAACCCGCGTCTACCTTCCTAACCCCTCCTTCCCCCCAAACCACAAAAACTAACCTCCTCATAACACAGCCAGTCGAAGGCGACGACCTAACCCAAGTCTTCGTCTGCCACTGCACCGACTGCCGCAAACTCACCGCCTCAGTCTTCACCACCGCCTTTGTCGTCAAAGACTCTTCCCTTGTCCACCTCCGCGGCGAGGACAAAATGGCAAAGTACTCGACTTCGGCAACCGTGGCTTCGGGAAATACCATGACAAACTACTTTTGCAGTGGGTGTGGGACGTTGATGTATAGACGCAGTTCGGGGTTCCCGGGCTTGAGTATTACGAGGGTGGGTACGGTGGATGATTTGAGCTTGCATGATACAAAGTTGAAGCCCAGGGTCGAGATTTGGTGTCAGAGTAGGGTCAAGTGGTTTGATGGTGTCGAGGGCATTAAGCAGTCGCAGGATCAGGCTGCTCTGTGATGGAGTCCATGATCATGGTCTTCTTGGTTTTTTTGGACATGGCGATCTCTCGTCATGAGGACAACTTTTTTGGTCAAAAGAGGACATTTTTTGGTTCGTCAATAGGTATATTATGCTTTTGCTTTCTGCTTCTTGCTCTCGCTGCTGCCAATTTGTGCATCTCGGTGTGTTCTCAATTACCTCCGCTGCTTCTTCTCTTCCTCCCCTTGTTCGTTTCCAGAAAAGAGTGTGTTTTCGAATTACCTCCGCTGCTTCTCTTCATCCCCTTGTTCGTGTCCAGAAAATCAACAAATTCAAAAACGCTTTCCTCCCGCATGTCTTTTGGCCGCGTTGGCTCTTCCAGCTCCAGTTTTTCCAAATTGTTATCCTCCCTATGGTGTGCTCTTGTACTGGGCGTCCTTCGAAAATGCAAAAACCTCTTCTGTCTTTCCAACCGATGAAATGTCGTGAACTCATTGAGTGTGTCTGCTTCGTCGTGAGTTCGTTGGTTGATGTCCAATGGAGGTCGAAAGTACTGTTGTTCGCTCAATCCTCATCCTTGTCTCTGATGCGATCCTTGTCGGTCCACTCGCCATACAAGCAAGGTGGGTCGCACTGGCAAATGAACGGAATAAGATACTCGTACTCGTCCTCGGGCTCCTCGTAGTGGAGCAAACAGAAGGACATGGCACAGTCGCGGCAGTTTCCATCCTCGTCATACTCGTTGTTGGCTGCTTTGCCATCGAGTCTGTCACGATCCTCCTGGGTGATCTGAGTGCCGCCATTTTCAGTATCGGCCAGTCTCTCTTCGTACTCTGTGTGAGCCTGAGCGAACTTCTTCTCCCATAACTTCTTCTGCCACTTCTTGATCATGCCACCAAGGACAACGGGGTGGCCTTGAACGTAGGGCCACATGATTTCGAGCAGCATTGTGGTTGCCTTGGTATGGCAGTGATTCACATACGTCTTGTCGAGCACCTCGCGAGATGGAATGATAATCTCCAGCTTCTTGATGAAACGCAATGTGTCACGGTCTAGCGACAAGGCTGTGAACTCCTTGGGCTCTATAGTGATTTCCTGATCAGTGTTGATGTTCCTGGCAGTGAGACCAAAAATGTTGATGATGTCTCGGTGGGTAGGCAAGGCCAAGATGAGGTGAGTAAGCAAGTTGCGAGGAAAATCGAGATTGCGACGCAGGGTCTTGCTCAGCAGTCTTTCGTGGTTGATGAGCAGGGGAAGGTATTTGAACATGTATGTGCGCATCTCCTGAGCGACGACCTTGTTGCATCTGAGCAGATTGGATACCATGGCGTTACGGTAGTCGATGTCTGGCATGCCTTTGCCGCGCATACAGTGTCGAGCGTAGGGTTCGATGGCGTCCTGCGGACCGGCCTGGCGGTAGATTTCGTGTCTCAATTCGCTGGGCAAATCGAGAAGAGGAAAGGACTTCTTGTTTGCATCCCACCATCTCTGCTGGGCGTTGGTAGCCAACTCTGTTCTGTGTTTGGGAGAAAGATATTTGAGGTGATTGGGGTTCGACTCGTCCTTCTTGGACTCGTCCTCGAGATAATCAACCATGGGTATCCAGTTGTTGTTCAAGCAGACTTGGACTTGTTCTTGTTCTTCGTCGAAGCGGGTGTTTAGTGTACGCTGACGACCTTGACATCCCAATGCGAAGTGGAAGGCGTTGGGATCAGGGGTCGCTTCCCAGGTGTCAATGTCCATTTTCATGCCGACTGTGATTCTCAACTCCATGACGTTGGCGTCAAACGAGCTGATGATGAACTCGTCTTTGGTATCGAGCACATGTTTGTGGAGGATGCTGGTGGGTTGCTGATCGTCGTGCTCGCGGACCCAGCCATCACTGGTCTCCCGATACCGAGTAGGAAGTATGACGTTAGCCATGGCGTGCAGTGTTGGTTCAGCGGTCTGAGTTGAAGAATATCGCAGAGGTGAGAGAGCTGAGCGAGAAAGGGAATTGAGCAAGAGAGTGAGTTGAGCGAGACTAGATACCGCAAGGTGGTACTAGCTCTCGACAGGCGGTCGTCGTCGAGGCGAGTGGTACTAGCTTTTGACAGGCAGCCGTCGTCGAGGCGAGTGGTACTAGCTTTTGACAGGCAGCCGTCGTCGAGGCGAGTGGTACTAGCTTTCGACAGGTAGCCGTTGTCGAGAACTAGCTTTCACCAGGCACTCGTCGAGAACTAGCTCTCGACAGGTGGCCGTCGCCGAGGCCGTCGTCGAGGGCGAGATGACAAACGGCCACGAGACGCTGCGAGAGCCTGTGAGCTGCCGAGATTTCTTTGTACGGAAGGAATGAAGGAACAGATATGTCTGTTGCTTGTAGGTTGTCGGAGGTAAAGGTGATAGAATATAGGAGGAAACGAGTTCTGGCAAAATTTTTCAAGTAACAAAGGGGAAAACCATGAAGGTCAGCTATTGTACGAGGCTGATATTGTCAGACTGCTATTGTGAGGCTGCAGTCCTAGGCTTCCTATTGTGAGGCTGCTATCGTGTTAGAGCTATATGAATAGCCGTTGGGTATCCATGTGCCGAGTACTCGATACTTGGAGGGACGAAAGAGATGAAGACTCGCCTCATTTCTCCGCATCATCACCCTTGTCTTTACCGCCAAAAGGAGACAACCAGATAGCCAACAGTACAAGCAGACCACAACCAAATCCAGCAGCGAATGCAATCTTGTCGCTGATCTGTACATCTTCTTTGACCGTCTGGATGTGGCTGATCGTGTGTTGCATGTTCTCTGTAATTTCAAGCAGGTTGTGGTAATTGCTGTGCTGACTCTTCATTATCTCGGCCTGGGACTGCGAGATGTCGTGCTGTTGTTGCAACCCCTTGATGATGAGGGCCTTGATGCTGGCTTCGGAGTCGAAATGTTTGCGCAGACCATGCGAACGCCGTCTAGAGAGTCCAGCGGTGCGAGACTGTGGTGGGATGCATCAGCAAGGATGTCAAGGAGATCGGACGTGATACTGACAGGTCTAGCGGCGGCATGATAACAACAGGCAGTTTCCAGCGAGGCGAGATAGTAAGAGCGATGGCTCTAGCCCTTGTCAGTAAGAGATCGAGGACTGCGCACTGCTGGACACACAGCTGTGCTTCCAATGGCTCTGTGATGGAGTAGCATCGTCTCGAGTGCTACAAGATTCGAAGCGCAGGAATGCTTTGGTCGATTGTTAGGTTATGTCAGTCGAGTTATGGTGAAAACATGCTAGGATTCGAGTTTTGGTTCGAGTCGAGGTCGCGCCTTCTTGAAGGCATTATGCACATTGGAGCACCTGGCCAATAGCAAGTTCAAGCGGCATGTACACTCACAAATCTGCTTCCAAGGGACTAACCAAAACAACGGGACGAGCGATACAGGTAAAAAGCCAAGGGTATCAGTCGAAGAACGGTATTACAAACTAGATGCAGAGGAAAATAAAGATGAAAGAAGACCCCCGAGCCCAGATATGCACCAAACGCCCTCTCATATTCAGATCGAAGAAAAGAGGCAGTATCCACCGTGAATTGTGCCGTGTGTGTACATACCACACCTTGCATCCGTGACGTCTTCGCTGGGAGAATCTGAGAAACAAAAGCAGAAAGCATACGCTGTGAAAGGTCAAAGTCGAGAAGAAGTCGTCTAACATTGGCAGCCCTGGCCAGCCTGTGTACCCGAAGCCTCGGGTCTGAGGTCAACACCAGGTCTGGGGGCGCCGCGCATGCCTCTCTGAGTGGCTTGCTCGATGGGGAGCTTCTTTGCGATGGCGGTGAAGAGTTCCTTGACGTTCTCGGCCGTCTTTGCCGAGGTCTCGAAGAACAGCAGACCGGCTTCTTGGGCATATTGTTCGGCGTCGGCGGTGGGAACGGCACGCTTGTCGGGTTCTTCGGTGACAAGATCGAGCTTGTTTCCGGCAAGAGCGATGATGATATTCTCGTTGGCTTGACGTTGCAGCTCCTTGACCCAAGCCTTTGCCTTGTCGAGGGAAGCCTGTAGGGATTTTGTTAGTCGGGTTCTGCGAGTGTAGAGTTGAGATGGATCGCACGGCCTGAGTAATGTCGTAGACTACAACAGCGCAGTTGGCGTTGCGGTAGTACATGGGGGCCAGAGACTTGTAGCGCTCTTGACCTGCGGTATCCCAGATCTCGAACTTGACGGTGGTCGTGTCATCGAGAGCGATTGTCTGGGTCAAGAAGGCAGCGCCGATGGTGGATTCTCGGTAGTCGTCGAACTGATCCTTGACGAAACGGAGGACGAGCGAACTCTGTGAGGCGTTAGATGGTGTTTTGAGGTCGAGAGGCTTCCAAAGCGAGTGCACACCTTTCCGACAGCGGATTCACCTGTGCGAGCATGGTCAGCATACAGCTGTGAGGCGTGGTTGGAGGGAGATTAGGCATACCCAAAAGGACGAGCTTGAACTGAGCGAAGCGGGCACCGCCTGGTCGGCCCATTTGCTGCTGGCGGGCAGACATGTTGGTTGGTAGATGTAGGTGAACGCGCGACTGTGGTAGAGGTGCGATAGCGTGGATAAGGTCGGCGGGACGAAAAGCGGTATGAAGCTGAGATTCGAGGCCGAAACACACCAAGTCGGCGAGTTGTTGACTGCAGCAGATGACGACGGCGACACGCTGGCTCGGGACTTCGGTGCTCCTTCCCAATCTTGCTCGCTGCTCGAACCCTCAGCCGCCGTGCCAAGCTTGGCGCGTGTCCAGCCACCTACCTAACGCCCGAGCGCCGCGTCTCCAGCAGTGCTCATTTGGACACCAGGCCAGCCCTTCCATCGACCAGTCTTTGTCTAGCTGCTTTGTTGTTGCCGCGCTTCTGCATCTTCCAGGCGACATGAGTGCTCTTCTGCCTTTTCGCGACATTAATGTCCACGCTTCCTCGACCCACTATGCCTTCTCGTCTCCATCGTCCCCTTCCGCACCTACCCTTGTTGTAGAGCGTCCATCTGGTGATATCCGTCTTCATGATGGCAAGCTGCTGGGTGGTCAAAGAGTTACGAGTATCCAGGGTATCCTCGGAATCATCAGTCTGCGCCTCGGTATGTTCTTTGTTCCCACTCGACTTGATTCATTGCTCATCCCCCCTAGACAAGTACATCGTTGTAATCACAAAGGCCCAGGCTATGGGCAGGATCAAGGGTCACCAAATCTACAGGGTTGTCGCTACTGAATTGCTGCCTCTCCGTGAGAGACAAGTTCGCGATCCTGATGAGGACATCTACCTCGGACTGGTCAACACTCTGCTCAAGACCAGCCCTTTGTTCTTCTCATACACTTTCGATCTCACCAACAGTTTCCAAAGACAGGCCGAAATCGATCAGACCTCTCCCATCTGGGCAAGAGCCGACGATCGCTTCTTCTGGAACAAGTTCATCCAGACTGATCTAATCAACTTCCGTCAAGGTCAAGGAGCTCGTCGCCAAAATGTTGGTCCTCAGCCCGCCATGGACCCTTATATTCTTCCTGTCATGTACGGCATGCTCAGGATCACAAACACCTCGGTCAAGAGTGCTCCCATGACTTTTATTCTCATCACCCGTCGTTCAAGACACCGCGCTGGTACTCGTTACTTTTCTCGTGGACTGGACGAGCAAGGACATGCATCCAACTTCAACGAGACCGAACAGATTGTCATTCTGAATGACGATGCTTCTAGTGGAATGACTACCTTTGCTGGCGATGGTGGTTTCTCCAACAACAAACTCCCTGGTGGGGAGACTCAAGTCTTGTCATACGTCCAAACCAGAGGCAGTGTTCCCGTTTATTGGGCCGAGGTCAACACACTGAAATACACTCCCAAGTTGCAGATCAGAGGGGTTCAATCTGCGGTGCATGCAGCAAAGCTACACTTTGACGAACAGATCAAGCTCTACGGAGAGAACTACCTGGTCAATCTCGTCAACCAGAAGGGTCGCGAGCAGAAAGTCAAGGAGGCATATGAAGATATGGTCAAGCTTCTCGTATCGAACCCTGCAGAGGATACCGAAGCCGATCGTACAACGAGGGAGAAGTTTCACATTCTCGAGCCTCAAGGCGGCCAACATGAGTTTGACAAGTTGCACTACGTCTACTTTGACTTCCACAATGAAACCAAGGGCTTGAAGTGGCACCGTGCCCAGCTTCTACTTGACCAGCTCAAGGATGGTCTGATGAAAGGAGAGTACTTCCGTGGTGTCGACAAGCCCAGCGGTGGAGTGCATGTATTGAGCCGCCAAACCGCCGTCGTTCGCACCAACTGCATGGACTGCCTGGATCGCACCAACGTGGTCCAGTCGATGCTTGGCCGTTTCACTCTTTCTCGCATGTTGACGGATGTCGGCATCTTGAAGGCTGGAGAGAATGCTCAGGAAGATGCTGCATTCGAACATTTGTTCCGCAATGTCTGGGCAGACAATGCAGATGTGGTCAGCAAGTCTTACTCGGGCACTGGCGCTCTCAAGACAGACTTTACCCGTACTGGCGAAAGAACGCGTGCTGGTGCCTTGCAGGATTTGAACAATTCAATCACCCGCTACGTATGCAACAACTTCCTCGACGGACCCAGACAGGACGCCTTTGACCTTTTCCTGGGCACCTATGCACCCGATCCTTCGGGCTTGGGCTCAGCACACCAGTTTGCAGACACTAGACCGGTGCTGATTCAGTCTTTGCCGTACATTCTGGCCGCCTGTATCTTCTTCATCTTCATCTCACTTTTCACACGTCGCCTGCCGGATGCTACCGTGTGGCCATTGAGAATCTTTGTTCTCATCTGTGTTGTTGGTGCTGCATGGTCTGGTAGATTCATCACCTCGCATGGAGGTCTTTACGTAAGTGGTTATACCTTTTAGAAGTCTCGGAGACAATGCTAACGGATATCAGGTCAACTGGCCGAAACTTAACACTCCAGCACATGCTCTTGAAAGCTATCAAGAAAATCTCGAGCGTGTAAGTAGAGACCCTCTTCTGGGATCCATGGTTTCCAAGCACGGTCGCGGCAAGAGCGACGCCAGACTTGGATACATGGAGGAGGGCAAGAAGCGTAGAGAGTAAACAAAAGGGAGGCTTAGAAATACAGGTCGCTCTTGCGAAAAGGTCGGAATAGGTAACTCTAGAAGGGATTGGGTTGGTGGTAATTGAATCGGTTTTCTTCATGTACAATGACTCGACAATCGACACGCTGCAAAGCTGTATGCTGTGATACGTGTATCCCCCAAACGCCGCGCTTAAAGACAGAACAAGCCTCATTTCCCCCATTAACCTTGCATGGCGCAGTCCAGACACAATCTCATCTCAGCCGTAATGGCACAGGTATCGCAAACATGTTTTCCACAAGCTCTACACGCCATGTCTGCGTCCAAGGTGTCCATGCCGTACTCCGCTACTAAGACACGATCGCATCCATCACATGCCAACCCCTCTTGTTGCGATATTTGTACAGGCATACCATGCTGCTGTGTCTGAGAAGGCTGCGGAAGGTGCCAGAAGGAGTGTAATGTGGATCGTTGCGGCGCATCATGATTCGAAAACTGCGGCAGAGATTGGTGCTGCGGATGCGGTTGTTGCGATGGCAGTGGCGAGGCATGCGGATGCGCTTTTTGTGCTTCGAATAGCTTTTCTACCGTCGTTGCTATGAGTCCAAGTCAGTATGAGGTATGCGAGAGCAGAGCTGCGATGGTTCGTACCATGGATCTGTGCCTCTTCCGGTCGGCCATCTCGATAGCGTTTCCGTGTCCGACTGTTCAGGGTCTGTTGTGTTCCATCTTCTTGCTCTGTTGTTTCTTGGCTGGCGTGTTTCCAGCTATATGGTGATGATTGCGGATCGTGGGTTTTGCTCTGAACGAAGAAGTTTGGTAGGCGGACTGGAGAGCTGAAGAAGGGTGTTGTCGACGAGGCTTCGAGAGCGGAGGATGTGACGAGGGAGCCTGCTGAGCGCTTGCGTTTCATGGTCATGGTTGCTGCGAGATGGCTAAGATGGATGTACCTGAGTGGCCTGGCCTCTGGTCGAGTATCCCGCGTCAGAGAAAGTGGATTACGCGTCTGCGCGCGTCTTCCTTCCCCGCTTGCGTCACTCGGGGCTTCCCTTCTCCTCACCTTGATACCCGTTTGATGTCCTTTTGAGAGGATATACAAAGTCTAAAGCTCGGTACGTTGCTGTCAACTTCTAGCAGTCGCCAGCGTGTTCCCCATGTCATGAAATGTCCATAATCACGATTGTCACATAGACATGGAGCCCGTCCCCGAGCTAATCACTAGATAGAAACAATGTCAGTCCGCGAACCAAGTCACGCTGGAAGCTGGTATAGCTCTTCCAAATCACAACTCTCGAGCCAACTCGATGGCTGGCTGTCCAAGGTCGACACTCCCGTCCAGCCCATCGGCCAAGTCTCATCCCAGGAGTCTTTGAGCACTTTGCCAGTACCCGGTGCCAGAGTTATCATTGCTCCGTAATGCTTTCTTTTTGTCAGTACCCGCACTGCTTACTGACTTGTCTCACAGACACGCTGGCTACTCGTACTCCGGACCTGCAGCTGCATGGGCTTATCGATCTTGGGATGTCTCAAAGGCAAAGCGTGTCTTCTTGCTCGGCCCCTCGCACCACTTTTATCTGTCCAAATGTGCTCTAAGCCAATGCGACAAGTATGCCACTCCTCTTGGAGACTTGACCGTCGACAGAGAAACAACAAAACAACTGTACGAAACTGGCAAGTTTCAGTGGATGAGCAAGAGCGTGGATGAAGACGAACACAGTCTCGAGATGCACTTGCCATACATCTACAAGATGTTGTCTAGGTACACGTCTCCTTCTTTGTTTGGCAATTGACGCATGGACTCACCCGTCTCAGATCCTTCCCCTCGGAATCTGCGTTTCCGAAACTCGTCCCCATCATGGTCGGCAACACAAACGCAGCCACCGAAAAGCAGTTCGGCGAGCTGCTAGCACCTTACCTCAGAGATCCTTCCAACGCCTTTGTCATCAGCTCTGACTTTGCACACTGGGGCCTGCGGTTCCGCTACACTTACTACGAACCCTCTTCAGGCGGTGCAGTAAATCTCTCGGCGGGAGCGAAGGCACCCAGAGACCCTCCCATCCACGAGAGCATCAAGAAAGTTGATTTTGAATGCATCGATGCGTGTGAGACGGGTAGTCATGCGACTTGGCTTGATACCCTGGCAGATACTGGCAATACCGTGTGTGGACGGCATCCGATCGGTGTTGTCATGGCTGCCATGGAGGCCTTGAACAGTCCTGCTAGGCTCAAGTTTGTTCGCTATGAACGCAGTAGCGAGTGTACTAGGGTTGAGGACAGTAGTGTTAGCTATGCTAGCGCTTTTGCTGTCATTTGAACCCGCCAGATGATGCAGACGATGCTTTGATGATAATGAATACATAGTCTTGGGTCCTACAATAACCACATACACTCACAACTGTAACTGCAATAAGACACAGAACGTGATCATACGTGAACAAGAACACTCTCGAACCCTCAACCACCAAAAAGAAGTCGACAAATCACCCCCGGCTAAATTCCGCCAACGTCCCAGCACATATGCAAATGCTCCACCATCAAAAAATCTTTGACCCTGTCTACACACAACAGCTGCAAAATCGCCAAAAATGAAAGCTCTCCCGGACAGGCTTGAACTGTCAACCTCTCGATAGCTGATCTGTAGATACAAATCTAACAGTCGAACGCGCTAGCCAATTGCGCCACGGAAGATGTGAAAGCTGGGCTTTCTGTGGCTGTTTTGGATGCTGGCTTGCGGATTTGGGATGTAAATATACCTGGTGTTGAAGTGGTGGGTTTGATGGAGATGGATCGTGGGATGGGACAAGTGTTTTGTGTTGGTGATTTTGGGTTTCGAGTGGGCGTGCTTGGTGGGAGCGATGTGTTCGATAGGGATTTGTGCTGTGTGGGCTTGGAGTCTCGCTTGTGCAATTCGAATGCATGACTTTGTGTTGTACTGTTTCTTTGGGTGCATTCATACCCACCGGCCTGCTCTTTCGCGAAACACACAACCACTGGCCGATTGAGTGCTCGGGGATATACTGTATGATACTCAGCGGTCGTAGAGACCTCTGGCCATTGATGATCTGGTAGAAAATGGAGTTGTGCAACCGAGATTTGATGATACTCCTCGATATTCAAGCCGTATGGAAAAGAAACGCGACACAGCTCCATCGAGGTCGTAAAGATCAGATCAGTATTCTTACAACAGAGTCTCTCAGCTCCTGGGAAGCCTTTGATATGGTGATATAGAGACCGGAATTGTTGTTGGTCGAGATATCGAGCGATCAGGTCAAATCGTGCTGGTTGGGAGTTGCACCCTGTCTTCTTGGCGACCCAAAACCAATTGCAGGCTGCGTCTATTGGCACTGGACGAAATCTTAAGACTTATCGGTCCTTGATGTCTTGAGTATGTAAAGTGATCAAGCCATGATCGCAGTGCTAGACAGATTTGTGGTAGTTGTCGATATGTGTCAGCAAGACGTGCTCTTGTCAAAGAGTTGATAGGCAGGCACCAAGCTTCGTGTTAGTAACAGAGCCTCAAGCCGAGGCTTCGACCTTGATGGGCGACAGCATGGCATACCAGCATAGCTACCAGATACAACAAACACAGGCACACACAAAGACATGCATCTTCATGGCGTCGGCACAACAAACATGCCGTCAGCACATTCAAGTTGTCTTGTTCCAGGTGGATCGCAAACTCGTGATTGGGTAATGTCGTCAAGACTCTGATGTCGTCACCAGGGTGTCACCAAAACCGCTTTCCACCATAGCTCAAGCTGTTTATAATGCTCAATACACCTGCAGCAAACACCACACTCTACTTTCAGCTCCTATCAACCCAATCTCATCAACAAAATCAAATCAACATGCTCCGCACATTCACCCGCAACACCGTCTCCAAGACCTTCAAGCCTTCATCGGCTGCCGCCCTCCGCACTCGCGGTATGGCTGACAAGAAGATCGAGGACACCACCCAGGCTACCGGCGAGGCCAAGTCCACCAACCCCCAGAACCCTTCGGTCATCTCGTCTGCCGGCGCCGTCGGCAAGCAATTCAACCCTGATGGAAACATCGGCCAGGTTGGCGAGAAGGTACGTTCTCTGCACATAACTTTCACACAAGAAGCTCGATACTAACACACATACAGATCGGTGGACCTTTCTCCAAGGATGGTGCCATTGGCTCTCAGTTCGACGCTGCCAAGGATGGTATCGCCGGTCAGGTTGAGAAGGCCGTCGATGGTCCCAGCAGACCTGCCACCCAGAACAAGAAGTAAACTTCGCACCTCGGACCCTTTTTTCTTTCACGACGATGCACGACACGAATCACCAAACAGAGATATGAAGAGCGCTGTACTATATGAAGCATGGATGCATGAAAGCATTGCTCCAATTGCATTGATCCATGGATGATCAGCATGAATACAAAACATTCAAACAAATTCATCATTGCTCCTATCGGTTTCCGCGTGACTCGCTCTGTCGCTTATAGTAGCTAAAAGTCGCCCTTGGATGACTGATGCTCCGTGGGTAAAGAATAAAAGATAACACGTACGCCCTCTATTGTCATGAAGCATTATGGATTCTTCCATGTCTTTCTTTTAGTTGATACAAGGTTTCTTGCCTTGCTAACCTTGCTCTTCTGGAAGGTATCTGCCATGCAATTTCCAAGCTCTCTTACAGATTGTCCGCTGCTATGTACTGCCCTTTCAAGGTTGCGATCGGGACTTGCTATGCATAACCACGACGACCTTTACGTGCATCTTGATTGAAAACAATGTTTTACACTTCAACCCTCTGCATAGCCAAGAATGTTTTGTGAATTGCAAGCGCACGCAAGGACTTGATCTTAGCATCGCTCCTTCCAGGAAGTACCATTGCCCAGAGCCTCTGCGGGTTGTTCGTAATTCTGCTGTGTGGTGAACGGCGACACTTCAGACAGATTCCCAATCCTTCCGAGCAAGAATTCAAGATGTCTGTACGCAGCAGACGGTGCACCTTGCGGCAAGAAATGTCCCGCCAACTCTGTCAGCACGAACGTGAGTCCGCGCTCCGAAGTCCAAGATCCATAGACCCCTGCACCTGCCATACTCGCCATAGGATGGCTGTGGTAAGGGACGTAGAATGGTTGCGATGGATATTCGCTGAACCCTTGCGCACCGTTCCAAGTCAGGTTCTGCAAGGTAGCAAGTGTGCCGTTGGCGAACAGGACAAAATCAAGAGTACCGTGACCGATGACAACGTTGTTGGTGTGCTCGATGACATGTTGCAGCGGCCCACCATTGAGGCCAGAAGGAGGCGAGGTATCTGATTCTCCACCGACAAAAGGATTTTCCAAGCCAGGGAGACAGAACTGCCAATTCACGTCCAAAGGCGCATGGATGGCTTTCTTGACATCTGTGCGGTTGAAGTAGGGCTGCGGGTAGCCGTCGGGAAGGTAGAATTCATCGTACGAGAAGGGGAACCCGAGAGTGTCCCAGAGCAGAGGACACTGTTGACCAAGCTGGTAAATGTCGAAACAGGGATTGATTTCGAAGATGGCCGTGAAGAGGGCATCGTAAATATCGCAATTGTCGTAGTCGTAAACTTCGTCATACGTTGATGGAGGTGGTGGAAGTGGTCCTGTGGGAGGAAATGTCATCGCGGTATCCATGAAGCTGTTCAATCCGCATGACTCTGATATATTTCTGATCTGGGCATTGGTGGTGTCGTTCAAAGGGAAGAAGACGCGGTTTTGATTGACAAATGAGAGAGCAGGAGCTTGTGAGATTACTCCATCGTATCCAATAGATGGATCATAGACCATGAGACCATTGACGTTAAAGTACTCAGTATCGTTATGTCGAATCATTGCCGAAGCGATATATGGCGAGTACATGCCTGCGTATGATTCGCCGGTGATGTAAATCTTGCGTCTCTTGAGCTCAAAAGTGTCTACGAAATTGCGCCAGAAGCCAAGAAACTGCAGTGCTACAGTATCCTCGTTGGTGGCAGTGGCATTGCCTGTGCTGAAGCCGGTTGAAATTGGTTGATCAATCCACACCACGTTAGTAAGATTAGACCAAGAGTATGTGTTTCTGACGGGACGGTATGTGCCAGCGGCCCAGTTGACCGGTCCATTCTCGTGGAAGAACCCACCCAGACTTGAGCAGCCAGGACCGCCGTTGAGCCAGATAACGATCTCGTCCTCAGCAGAAGGATTGTCAGTGGGCACGAACCAGAAGAACAGACTGTCAGTCGTGCTGTTCCCTATTGGCATCGATCCAGAGTAACTCTCGCCGAGATCAAAGTCAATCTCAGGTAACCTAGAGCCATTAACAGCAAACGGTGCCGTAGCGTTAGTCAAGTACGCATGGCCTGAACGCTTCTGGAGTAGTTGATGTTGCCGTTGCTCCTGCTGAGCAGCAAACATCTTGCTGCGACGTTCACTCTGAATCCGTTCATATTTGGACGACTGTGGAGTGCGACCTGATACAGGTGAGGATAGTAACAGGAGCAAGGAGGCAGCCGTGTAGGCCAAGAATGAGCGGTGCATGAGATGCTAGGAGATGTGGGTTGGATTAGATCCATCTGATAAGGGAAGGCTGTTTGATTTATAAGAAAACCCTCGGAGCACACCATCGCAGTGTCCAATAACTTCATACGTGCGCCCATGCACTAACTGGTTCATCCAGGGCCCAACCCGATTAGCCTTTATCTGTGGATAGATCCGGAGATCTTCATCTCAACGATGAGCGTGTGTCTCAGCTTTGCAGCGCCAAAGACAGAACGGCACTGTTGCTTCCATCCATTCGGCGCCTGGAGTGAGGTAGTGACTGCGTATCCGTACAGGTGCATCCAATAGAGGTCGAACTGTAAGACAATTGCGGTAGGACAAGGTGAATGAAGCAAGATTCGCGAAAGGACAGTCAAGTTGCTCGGCAAAAAATTGAGTTGAAGGTCAAAGCTCCCCTCTCCAGCCACCAACTTTTCATCAGATGAGCCCTAGCCATCCGTTCTCACCCTCATCAATCTGACAGGTTTTTGCTTTGTCATGATACAAATGCCATCCAGTCATTACTGCTCGTCAGAATCGAGCTTGGAAACTGTACTGCCTCGTCTGGCGGCTTCCCAGGGGATCTGTAACTGATTTGGCCTCGAAACTCACGACTTACTCGGGACGTAAAGTCTGAGTCGCCTTGAGCTTTGATTGTATGCTCAATAACCATACAACCTTTGCCAGAGCATGTTGTATCTTATATTCGTGCAAGAGTAGGGAACCGTAAGCATGTACGGATAGGACCGCTCCAGATGGGAAGGCCTCCTCATTCGTGACTTGCTCGACTTCTCCGACAGGCAGGTACGACTGCTTCCGCTACCTGCCCAAGTATCTCGTTTTGTCATTTAACGTCTTTGTCTTTTCGACCAGAACTCTAAACACGTCCACCAACATGTCTCAAGTCCATGTCGAGGTGCGTCTCAAGGACGCAGATGCCGCCGAGTATATCACGCGCGCCGAAGTAAGATTCTCCTCTTGCTGGCTGTCTCGTATGCTCATGGTGTCCAGATAGAGGATGCCTTCCATAATTTCCTGGCCAAGGAGTACATTCATCCAGCCCGCGATGGCGAAGAACTTCCATTCGGTACGCCCTTTCGACGTTAATCTTCAGACTATGAATTGACACCACCCCGCCAGACAAGTTTCAGTACAAGGACCACGTCGATTCCATTCGTGTCACGGGCGTCGATTCTGAGTTGGAATGCAATGAAGTGTTCCTGTTTTCCAACGTCCAGCTGAAGGTCCATGCCTATACACTTCACGAACAAGCCACGACTGCTTCTACTGTTACCTTCACTGCCTCGAAAGATTCTCAGGCCAGGATCATCAACCTACCTCATGAGTCTTTGGCCGGCGTTTGGGAAAGGTACACCCTACTTGTCTGATCCCAGTTTGACTTCATTTACATCTGCTCGATAGTCTGAAGTTCGACGCAACCCAAGATGTCAAGCCAGAAGAAGTTCTCAATATGGCCGTACACACAGGTGAGCCAAGACCCCCTCTCCTCTTGCAGGCCCAAACCATCTTGAACTGACAGATTCCAAGTCGCCTTGCTGCACCAAGCGGACAATCTTCCGGAAGCCATGAATATCAATCGACTAATCCTCTTCCACGGGCCTCCAGGATGCGGCAAGTCGACGCTATGGTATCACTTGTTTCAGAATTGTATCCAAAACAAAGTGCTGAGTTTTGCGTAGTCGAGCACTTGCCCAAAAGTTGGTCATCAGACTCAGCCGGACATTCAGAGGTGGTAAACTGTTCGAGATCAATACCCAGGACCTTTTGAGCAAGTTCTATAGCGAGAGCGGTAAGCTCGTGTCAGAGATGTTCGAGAAAGTCCTCAAGATGGCAGATGATGACAAGACACTCATCTGTGTACTAATCGACGAGATCGAAAGCATTGCTGCCTCACGTCAAGCCTCTACAAAGAACGGCGAATGCACTGATACTGTTCGCGCGACCAACCAGCTCCTCACTGCGCTTGATCGCATCAGACGCAAACCAAACATCATTGTCTTTTGCACAAGCAACTTGATTGAGTCCATTGTAAGGCTTTCATACTCACGTCCAAAGCAGGATATTGCTTACTTCGTCCAAGGACACAGCCTTCCTCGATCGAGTCTACGACGTTGTATCAGTACCACCACCCTGCGCAAGTGCTATCTATACCATTCTCAGCAACATTCTCAACTCGCTGATTGATGCTGGAACCATTACCTACGAGCCATGGGCTCAAACTTTGCCTCCTGACGAACATGACAAAGACTTTGACTTCTTCGAGCTCGGCGATTTTCTCGACAAGTCACGCCTGCCTAGTCATGAACGACTAGCGGTCTGGGCGAGTGCATATCCTGATACTCCTGGACCCCTCCTCAAGAGCGTCACTAAAGACTGCGCAGGCTTTAGCGGAAGGAAATTGGCAAAGCTGCCGTTCTTGGCGATTACAAAGTACATTTGGCAGGAAGAGTGCACCATTTTCGATGCGATTAAAGCCCTTCAGAAGGCTGTGAGCCTAGACAGAGCCATGAACTGAAGCGAAAGATAGTGCTGTATTGATTGCTGATATGGCTTGATCGATGACTTGACCGGGAGGTCTTGCTCAAGACCATGAACCTCTGCGCACTCCTAGCTATAGTCTGAGAAATGATGGAAAGTTCATCTAGATCTTTGCAGCATTATGTCTTGAGCAGTAAGTTCTCAACATCGTGACTAGAGACAAAAGCATCTCAAGAAATCACAAATATGCAATTGCTGTAGAGAAGCGTGAGGTTCGCAACGCGTTGCACTCGTTGCTTTGCGATTCGCCCCTTCGAAAATCGGCAAAAGTTACCCCGTACATAAAGTGCTACATCATCGCCAGCTCGTTCTTGAAACATCTCATCAAACAGCTTCACGATTTCACCCTTCTTCCCATCATGCTTGATCTCGGATCATTACAGGATGACCTACCATCCCTTGAGTCTACGCCGGAATCCTCATCGACCTTCGACGATGTTACACAGACCTCACGTGCTCTCACAGACGGCCTCTTCTCTGACTGGCACGAGTTGAAGAATATCATCAAGAACTACGACGACTTGATTCACAAACGATGGCGTAACAAGACGTTAGAACAGAAGAAGTCTGTCTTGTTGGAAGCCTGGGGACACGATATGAATGATCGCCATCGCCCGGACTTGACTTTGTTCATCGACACTCCGCACAATGAATCATCATATTCACTCGATGCTTACAAGTGGCCCTCTGTTAACCTGGAAGATCTTTTGAGGCCGAGAATTTTGCCAACCTTTCTCAACTCTCGTGGCAGCCATCGTCCTTATGTTTTCTGTCATCTCGATCTCAGTGCTTGCGCACTCGGTATCTCAGCCGGCAAGATTGGAAAGGATGACATGAAGGGACACAAAATGATCCTCCTCGACACAGATACTCGGCAGAGCTATGCTGAACTGGTCCCGGAGAGTCGCACCAACAGCTCCGCTTACATCAATTCGACCGGGTCTTGGTTCAGCGTCGGACAAGGGTTACTCATATTGCAAGTACAGCGACGCATATATCACTTCTTGACAGCGTGCGCAAAGCTCATCATTCACGACATTATTCCTGGGTCCTCTCAAGACTCAACGTCTGGTGCCGAATTGCAGCCTTCACCTTTACCCACCAATGATTCAAGTTTCGTAACATTAGCAGTTTCTACCATGGACGCTCCGTACCGAGCACCGGCGCAACTCGATGTGTCTCGACTTAGCTCCCTCGTTACTGCTAAGCGTTCCGCCATCGCTGATCATATCTGGATGTTGCGAGAGGATCCAAGCTATTTTGCAGACTGTGTCAACGAATGGAAAGAGCACCAGCCCGAAATGCTTTTGGATGCACAAGGCAAGAAGCATCCAATACACAAAGCCGGCTTGACGAAAGCCTTCTGGAATCGTGTCTTGAGGAAGATGATAACCGACGCGTACCTTTCGCTTTCCCTCTGGGAGTGTATTCGTCAAGAAGTGTGCAGGTTCGAAGAACTTTTGCATAGACACCCTGATCCGTCTCCGCTTCAGCCTCTGCCGGACGAAATTGTGTTCTCTATAAAGAAGATGAGACACTTGTTAGAGCTCTCAGCGGCTAGCTCAATAGCACTGGTCAAATCTCATGTTCCACCGTCACCTCCAATGCTCAGTTACTGGCATCGGGAAGGCACATCTACAGCAGATCATCACTCCACAAAATTCCGCATGATGCTCAACCCACGCACCGATCAAGATACTGCTTTAGACCGTCTATTCTGGGCATATACAACTCTGTGGGATGATAAACAGTCTTCCTTGGTTGGTCTCGACACTTTGATAGACGAGCTTGACCGCGTGACCTACGCCGACACCAAAGCGAAGGATCTCCAGTCGACCCTGGTTGTTGACAACCTAGGTGACCTTGGTGTGATATCCGAGTGCTTGCATCAATTGTCTCTGTACTATCCATGGTCGAGGGATATAGAGCAGATGATGGGGCGCAATCGACAACAAGTTGTAGAAGAGTTTTACACAAAATCTGCTGAGTGGGACAATTTCCGAAAGATGTCGTGGCAGGGTGTTGATCTGGCAGATCTGGGATCACCAGGAGATGGGCGATTCTCCTATCCCATTAGCAATCGCCGAACAAAGACCAATGCTTCTGCATTGCACAAAGCCGAATTTCATCTCGATGCATTTTGGTCTGAGGTAGACAAGCATCTCGCTTCACAGTCTGTAATCCTCCCAGACAGGATGATGAGATTGCTACTTTCTGGAAACAGATCTCTGCAACGGACGCCGGAGTGGGAAGAGCCTGTAGTTGACAAAACAAAGGGCAAGATGAACGGTAGAAGCAATGGAAAATCGCAGGGCAAAATGAACGGCAAGTCCAACAGCACCTCAAACGACGAGCGGAACGGCAAGCCTGCGTCTACGCAACAGAACTGTGAAGCCTCTATCGCGCCCTTGTCGTCGACATATCTTCAACTTCGTGGCTCTCACAAGAGGCAAACTTCCATCCAAGAAGCAGGATCAATCTCGAGAAAGTCACAGGACGCAGCTTCTCTGACGACAAGTGGACAGAGAGGCGAAGGAGATAACTCTACAGCTGCCACTGTCTCGACGAGGTCCACCTTCACTGTCGACAAACGCGCAAAAAAGACATTCTCTGTCCTCTTTTATACGCCATCTTCGAATGACACACCAGGTGACACGACCTGGACTGACTTTGTGCACGCAATGCTCTCAGTTGGCTTCGTGGTCGAGAAGTTATATGCTTCTGTCTGGCACTTTACCCCTCCGGACTCTATTCCCGGAGAAAGCATTCAGTTCCATGCGCCGCATGTTGGAGATAAGGTCCGCTATCACATGGCGAGATCGTTCGGACGACGGTTGCACAGAGCGTATGAGTGGGACGTAGACATGTTTGTTGTGCAGCAGTAATTAGCCATGATCATGCGAACTAAGACATAGCCTTCAAAACCAACTCAGGCCGGTCCCCTATCGTCGTCGTTCGGCTGAATGTTCCTTCTCCGGCCACGCGGTGGTCTCCTAAGACGGACCCACGTTCGGGATGCCACGAGTATTTTGGCTCCAACGGCTCAACGGTCCGGCACACACTGCCCTGGCCACGCTCGAAAGGGATGCCATAGGCGCTCGCAGATGTCACAGCAGCATCGAAAGTCCTCAAACCTTTCCTCTTTGACAATCGTGTTGAGAGGCAGTCGGCAAACCAGGAACAAAGCCCAGCTGTGGGATTCAATACCGTAAAATAGAGTTTTGGCAGACAAGTGCCACACAGCGGCTCCAGGATACATTTTTCGGGATTTAAAACTCCTCAGCCCTTTGACAGCAGAGCTCCTTGCGGCCACGCAAATATTACGGTGTCCATTCAAAGCTCTTCACCGTGGTCCGAGATTTGCCGTGATCGATCGCGGGCGATTTTGAGCTTTCGTTGGAGGATAGTCTGAACGCCGTTCATCGACGATCATTTCCTACACTTAAAGCCCGACGACAAACTACCGGGGAGCTCGGTGGGCAATCCTGGAACCCAGACGCCAACAGTTTTGAGAGATGCTCAAAGTCCCCTATCAGGCTTTGCTCGGCAACGATTGGGCGGGAGCGCCCTCCGAGGTGAAGGATCAATTGACTCGAGCTCACGTCGACGGCATGGCTTGTCTTGGCCAATCACGCACACCAGGAATGGCTTCATGGAAGAACACGAGGAACATGTCAAGGATACTATCTTGTGAACCCACCGACTTGCTTTGGCGTGGTTTGGCTCCAACCTCTCAAGCCCGATTTTCGGGCACTGGACTACCTAGAACGTCTTTTACAGCTCGTCTAAAACATACTTGACAGCACAAGCCTCAATCAGCCTCGCTTCGACTTGACCAAGAGTGAGGCTTGGGAGACAGTAGACGATCAGCAAAAACGTGAGGAGATGCAATCTCCAATGTGTGCATACCTACGGCCGCGTGTTCCGACCTTCGTACTTCACTCTTTCTTCTCCAGACCGCCAGGCAAATACCTTGGATTTCATGCATCAACACCCTGACCAAAAGACGACTGGAAGCATCATTGAGCTCTTTCGAGCTTTATCATGGAATTCAGCGAGCACGATACACCCTCGACTGACGATGAGAGTTTCTATTCTTCTACAACAAGTGCGAATCCGCACTGGTACTATTACTGGTCGCCTCATATTGAATCTGGACTATATTATCCCTTGATAAATGAGTCCGGTTCAGCTCATAGAAATCATTCTGTTGACCAGCCACAACTCGGGAACTACTTCACTTATCCGACATCATCATCATCCCATCAAGTTTTAATATTGGATCCTCACAGTCAAGGACTAGCAAACTACCAAAGCAATAGAGGCAACGCTTTGTGCTTCCCACCACAGATGCCCTCCGAGATCATATCGCCTACTACTATCGACCAAAGATGCCAACATAATGAGCCGTATCTCATTTCTTGGACCCCAGACCTTGCCACGTTTCCACAGACAGAAAACTCCAGCCGACGACCAAGTTATCATAGTCACGACAGTGACCCAGGACTCGCAGCCATTTCTCAGGATGACTGTACTCACCAATTCTACCCTGATCTCCGGCCAAACTCAGGGTCTGATGTCGTTGCTACTTCGAGGACCGATCCACAAGCCACGGAGCAAGCAAACTCTCCCTCTACTGAACCTTCACCCTCTGCCGGTCTTAGCTCTGTGGGCGGAGATGTGGTCAGGCCTGTCATCAGATGCTACGACCATGGGTGTGATGGGCGGACATTCTCGTCGATCAGCAACTATAGACGACACCAGCGAGAACGTGCAGGTCGAAGTCCCGTGTGCTTCTGCCCTCGATGCGGTGCCGCTTTCTACAGGCGTTGGACCAGAGACCATCACGTGGAGCGAGGGAGCTGTTTGAGGATAGCTCGTTGGAACTAGTCTGCTCAGGGCATGCATCAAGCAGCAACCCACCACAACCTGCAGCAAAGTCATCTCCTACGGATGTGCAGGATTCCGGAGGGTTTCGTGCGTAAATCGAGTCGGACAGGATTTGTGGTAGAGTTGGTGTCTGACTATCATTTCTATATACATACTCTGCTGATCTTTGGGTATGGGTCCAGACGGAAGAAGGAGCTGAGCATTTCACCCTGTAACTCCTGTTCTCCGGCGTTAGCTGTAGCCGAGATGTCGATCACCCTGAACGCAAGCACTTAGCCAAACTCTGTTACTCAGCAGACGAGAGCAAGCACTCAAGAACAACAATAGTTGCATCACATATGGTTGACCATCTGGTAGATCTAACAGGTCTCTGATATTGCATCGATGAGTAATAGTTTGCAAGATCGCTAGCAGTGTCATATGATGGAAGTTTAGTATAGTGATATCGTACTCGCAACCCGTTTCTGCTACGGCGGGCCAAGAATCTCAGGGTCTTCGTGTCGCGGCAATTCATTCTAAAGATCTCCACGCGAGCTTTGTCACAAGCAAAGCGGTTGAATCTCACCCTTTGGAAACAGTCTGACAGACACGAGTTCGTGTCAGGGCGGGTACTATAGCCCGTGTTGCGTATAGGCATGATCTTGCGCAATACCTTCGAGAAGTAACCTGACTTCCATGTCCTGTCAGCATCCTCTGGATACACTCTTGGTTCAGTGTTCAGCTCTGCAGATTCATATCAGCATACACATGTCTCCCGCCACTAAACAAGAGCTAAGAGATGCAGAGTTTGGTAGTGGTTCATTCGATATTGATTATACAGGAGATCAGTCGCATACATGACAAAGCTTAACATATGCCGTCGAGGCTCGTGGAACGCTTCTGACTCGAGTAAAGGTATGAATGAGTAGAAGAGCACCGTGCTTGAACCTTGGTGTAGCCGAGGGGTCGCATGGCAACCTTGATGTTGATCGTTGGATCGCTCTTTCTCTAGAGAGATGTGTATGGTGATCGTGCATGAACTTATTTAGGCCATCAACCAATTCGGACATTGAGATCTGAGACAGGCGACCTCGTCTCGTGCTCGTGCTTGTTCGAGAAGAGCATGAGCAACAGTCCATCACATCGCTTGCGACCCTGTGTATGTGCGAAGGTAACTAGTCAACGTGACGATGACATTGTGCTTGGTCATGTTCTAGGATCAGCCTATTACTTCGGGATTCGGTGATGACGGTATCTTCAGACCGATGGCTATAGCTGTTGAGTACGGAGTAGTATCGCGGCGTGGCTAAGTCTCCTAAAAGTGATCACACTTCATACCTCCCGCTGACCATTCTTTTGCCATTGGTCAGACATTCAAGAGGTCTTGCAACTTTGCATCTCATCCAACATAATCAAGATCTACCCCGATAACACTGGAGTAGCTCGAGGTGGGCTGGTCGCACGGTTGGACCCAATGCTAGAACTTCTGAGGATCGTGCACTGTGTGGCCTCACTATGCTTCTCGCTTCACTATGCCGGACATTGTGGCCGCATTCAGTACTGTGTTCATCCTGGAGGAAGCTGTTCAAGAGACAGTAAAAGTCGGTCAAGGTTGTGGTGACGTTTGTGCCTGCCTCCGGAGTGCTCCGCAACCTCCGCGACCTCCGCTTCCTGACTGGCAACTGCTCCAACGTTGTTTCTTTCCTGCGAGCTGCAGCAGTTTCTCGCAGTCACATGCAAACTAAAATCGTGGTCTGCGAGCTGTTGAGACCTAGGATACTCAAGTCTCTCGATGGACGTTCTCCAATGGCAGTTCCGATGAGCTCCACGCTTCCGGCCCCCGGGTGACGCATGCTCGCATCCTCAAAACAAATCAGTTTAACCTCGGTATGGCCATGAGCAAAGCTTCGAGGATTCTGGCGGAACGTTGCCGAACGCGTCATCGCTCACAGTATAAACCAAAGGCTTTATCAATTGACTAGGTTGGATTCCATCACAGCACTTTGTTGAGACAGTCCTTCTTCTGCAGCTTCACGTCTCCCTCCAGCATTTATCTCCCAGAAGATCCTGTTCAAACAAGATGCCAGAGCTCTCGGTCGAGGCCATCAAAGGCCGCCCGGTGGCCGTACTTGGTGGTGGTGTACTGGGTCGACGCATTGCATGTACATGGGCTGCCGCCGGTTACACTGTACATATTCGAGATCCATCTCTGGAACAGCGCAACTCTGCCATTCACTATGTTGAACAGAACGTGGCCTCGTACGCCAGAACCATCTCGTCCTCGAAACCTGGCAAAGCCACAGCTTTCGAAGACCTGGAAGCCGCGGTCAAGGATGCATGGACCGTCATCGAAGCAGTCCCTGAGAAGCTGCAGCTCAAAATCGACACCTTTGCAGAGCTGGCGAGATTGACCAAGAAAGACTGCCTCCTAGCGAGTAACTCCAGCAGCTACAAGAGTGGAGAGATGCTGGAAAAGGTTGATGAAGACACCAAACGACGCATTTTCAACGTCCATTATATGATGCCCCCTGACAATCGAGTCGTCGAGTTGATGACTGATGGTTTTACTGATGAAGCCGTCATTCCTTTCTACATCGAAAGACTGAAAGAATGTGGTATGAGCCCCATCGTCGCGAGGAAGGAGAGCACAGGCTTTGTGCTCAATCGTATCTGGGCAGCCATCAAGCGCGAATGCCTTACCGTGCTCAGTGAAGGCGTCAGCACTCCTGAAGAGTTGGATCGCGTATGGGTGGAGATGTTCTCTGGAGGCAAAGCCGGTCCTTGCGCTATGATGGATGCTGTTGGTCTGGATACCGTTGCCTTTATCGAACAACACTACGTCAAGGAGCGTGGCCTACCGACTAAAGACACAGTCGACTTTTTACAGTCCAACTACATCGACAAGGGCGCACTCGGTGGCAAGAGTGGCAAGGGTGGCCTGTACCCTGCTGGATATACCACTAAGTCAAGTGGTGAAGAGTCTAGCCATCATGACAACCTGCACTCACCAACTTTGTACTACCTCGACCTTGGAATGAATGCCACCGAGGACATCATGCATGCAGGCAAGATCGTAGCTCAATCAGCCTCAGGGAAAGAGCCTAAAACCCTGGTTTCAGATCTGACGCTGCCTGATGGCCTTGATATCTCGGTCAAGGATAATCGCATCTACTGGACCAATATGGGCATCCCGAGCGAAAATGACGGAAGCATCCAATCATGCAAACTCGACGGCTCAGATGTCAGAGAAGTCGTAAAGAGAGGAGACGTCCACACTCCCAAACAACTCATTGTTGACCAACAAAACAACAAGCTTTACTTCTGTGACCGCGAGGGCCTACGAGTCATGAGATGCAACCTCGATGGAAGTGAACAAGAAACATTAGTGCAAAGAGGCGACTGGAAAGTCAAAGAAGAAACTCAGGATAGTCTAAGATGGTGCGTTGGCATCTCCGTCAACAACCAGAGAGGCTACTTTTACTGGACGCAGAAGGGAGCAAGCAAAGCCGGCAAAGGCAGAATCTACAGGGCCAAGCTCGAAATGCCTTCCGGTGAGACCGCCGCCACCAGATCAGATATCGAGGTTGTACTGACCGGTCTCCCTGAACCGATCGATCTCGAAATCGACGAGGAGGCTGGCAAATTATTCTGGACAGATCGTGGCGATCCACCCATGGGTAACACCATCAACAGCATTGATTTGAGCGACCTCACGCATGTCGAAGACGCGAGTGATAATCCGAGATACAACGTATTGGCTCGCAACATGCACGAAGCCATTGGCATCAAGCTTGACAAGAGGAATCAACACATTTACGCTACAGATATGGGTGGGTTTGTGTACAGATTCGATATGGATGGCCAGAACAAGAAGAGGATAGTTGACGCTGAGGACAGGGCATTCTCTGGCATCACTCTAGCACATGTTTGAGGCCCACTTGGATCATCTAGATGAGCGCAAAGGACGACGGAACTAATGTCTAATCTATTGAACAACTCCCTTCTCGTGTGTCAAGTCTTGTTATAGTGTAGCTATGGCTTCTTGGCTGACTTGAGTGCTATATGACACCGCTGTGAGAACAAAGATCAGGACAATCTTTATCACATACATCTGTATGCTACCATCAAGATGAGCCCAAATAGCAGAATTGTGACAGTTCTTAGCACAAAGAGAGGCCATTTTCACGAAAGTCAGCGTACAGTTGCACAAAAAGATACTTCCTGTGACAGGACAAACAGTACGATCCGATACGTTGTCCATCTAAGATCAGAAACAGGTAAAAGAAAGCAGTAGTGTAGAAAGTGATCTATAGACATTATTAAAAGGTTGTATACTATTCATTCATCATGACCAGAGCCGGCGGAGCCTATCCCATCCCATCCCATCGCTTCCATACCCCTATCCCATCCCTTCCGTATCAACCAATCTCCATTCCTAGTTCCTAACCATGAAAACGGGCACGTCGCTCAAATCAACACCAAAGTTCTGGCTGATAGCCACACTTTTCCTGGCAGCCTTGTTGTCATTCTTCTGTCTCGTGCCCGCGCTACCACCAAAGCCAACACCACGCTCCCAGCCGTATCCCAGACCTCCACTGAATCGGTCAAAGGGCACATCGGGACTCTCTGGAGGTGCAGTAGAGCGACGCTGAGGTCGAGGCGGAAGCTGCTCGGCCACACGGCTCGATCTCTTTTGCGTGCTGTTGCTCTTGGGTGTCGTAGTGGAAGACGTCTTTTCTGGGGTGGTACTCTCGACAGGGCGGTGAGTGCGGTATTTTGCGCTGTCCTTTGAAGCAAACGAGTCTTGGGATCTCTCCGAGTTCGCGGTGCGGTAGGTTGAGCTAGAGTCGGTGCGCTCGACATCTTCCTGGGCGGGACGTAGATCCGTGGGGTTGTCAGAGTGAAGCTTTCTGTAAGGATCCTCGGAACGATGCTTTCTTTCGGAGTGAAGCTTTCTATAAGGACCTTCCTCATCCAAGTGCATGGCAAACTCAGAGCCTTGTGGTGTGATGTAGCGAGACACGACGACAGTTGGTGCGCGTCGAGGCGCCTGCATTGTGGGTGAATAAGCCTGAATGGCTGGCGAAGCAGGCGTCGATGAAACAAGGGTCTTTCTCTCTGTTGCGGGAGATGAGAGCACCTCATTTAGGCTTTGTTTACGTTCACGCCACGCCAGTGCTTGACTCTCCCACGATGATCCACTTGTAGGAGTCAGTGGTGAGGCAGGCGTACGAGGCACAGACATTGGTTCCTTGAGTGTAGACACAGAGAGCGCAGGGTGCGCATCGGTGGGTTGCTTCCTATGTCTGGATACCTTTGGAAGAGCTCTTGAAGGTATCTCGGGCAGCTCAAGCGGCAAAGGTTGCGAGTGCTTCTCGGTAGGTACCTGAGGTAGCCCGTGTACTGGAGCCTGAAGTGCGTCACGAGAGAGCTTCTGGGCTGGTTGTTGTGTCTCGTGCTGAGGCATTGCCTCTTCGGGGATGACAGCACTCCTGGGACGTGCTCGTGGAGCAACGGACTGAGTACGACGTCTCGTCTTTGCTTTCTCCGAGTTGGTAAGGATAGGCTCCAGACGGCCCTGAGCAAAGCCAGTGCCAAAGTCGATAGTACCGACTCTGACAGTGCCGTCCTTGGAAGCAGGGCGTGAGAAGGTGCCAGACATCGTCTCGGCCTGCTTTGGGAGCTCTGGTACTGCCTCGGGCACCCGTGGGACGGCAATGTTGTGGGCACTTTGTGATCTTCTTGACTTGCCTCTTGTTGGTGGCCTCGAGCTGGACACGACTGCATCGATCGATTCGCGGGGACGACTCTGGCTGCGTGCCCTGTCCTGTCGGCTACGATCAACAGACTTTCCACGGCTTTGTTGCATGTCCGAGCTGAGGTCGGGCTTGGGAGCGGCACGACTGATCTCATGAGGGTGGAACCAAGGCTTAGACGGATCGTATGCCCCCATCTGTTTGACCCCTCTAGTGGCGATATCATAAGGCGATTGGCCGAGAGATTGTGCTACTGTGCCGAAATCGGAAAAGTCGTGTGTAGGAAGAGGCTCATCAGCGACTGAGAGGACGGTTACGTCCTCCTCGCGACGGTGCTGGCTCTTGCTTCTGCTGCGACTGCGGAAACGGAAGAAACTCCTGCTCCTCTTCCTGGTGGTTTCGTCAAGTGGACCCTCAGCAACAGCACTGTGCGAAGTGATACCCTTGCGGCTGCGGCCTCTCCCGCGAGCATCTCTTTCATCTTCTTCTTGAGTCTGAGAAGATGGAGAAGAACCGCATTCCAGTTTGCGGGTGGGGCGAGAGAAGTTGACAGAAAGGTCTTCCGGGCCGCCAGGAATGAACTCTGGTTCGACTTCTGGTAGTGCGGGCTCGGGTTCGTGAATTTCTTCAGGAGCGACGATTTGCGATTGAGGGCGAGACTTCTGAAGCTTCCTAGTCTGTTTCGCTGGAGTGACAGGAGTGCTAGAAAGCGTGTTGACAGAGGTGCTCGAAGATGACTTCTTGAAGAAGAAACTTGGCAGACTTCGGTGTCTCTCTGCTTTCTGCAAAGCTGATACCTGCTGCTGGACGTAAGGAGAACGCGGAGAGGAAATCTTGTCTTCGCTGATCTGTTCCAACGATGGTCTCATGGTGCCGGGTCCAAGGGATTCCTTGGAGCGGTTGCGCTCGGCATGGTCTGCGGCGTCGAGAGCGGCGAGGAGGACATCGTCACAGTTGTTTTCCCTGATAATTGATCTCCTCGAAGCCTCGGAGCTGTATCCACTATCGCTCTTTTTCATAGGAGGACGGGCCACATTGAGATGCTTCTGTGTCTGTGGCTTCTGGACACGATCATCCGCTGAAAATGCGTCGCCCGTTAGTTGTCTCAAGGCCTCCTCGCGAGCGTTAATGCCACCCTCTACTGGAGACTCATCGTGGACTGTGCTTAGACGTGAGACAGTGGTCGTCAATGCCGGGTCGTTAAGTGCGTCGAACTCGGACACATATTCTCGAGCGTATTCAGAAGCACGTTGTGTGACTTGAGGACGGCCAGTCTGATGAGCAGAGCTGGTCGCCTCAGCCACGACATTGCGACGAAGAGATGGGACTCTGCTCTTTGACCTAGCGCGAGAATCAGATGAGAACTTTCTGTCTTGTTCTTCTGAGCTTCTACGCGGTGCTCGTAGAGACACAACTGTAGCACGACTCGGGCGAACAAATTCAGAGCTGGGTTCTCCTTCATCAGCAGTAATAATGCCTTCGCCGGATAACGGCTCTGGTACCGAGTGGGTCTGCTGGATGCCTGCTTGCTCTGCTCGTCTGAGGAGACGAGCTGGCTCTGGCGAGGCCGCTCCGTTGGTGACACGCAAAGATCCCATTTTGTATGTGCCGATCTGGGGATAGAAGTCGGACGGCGTAGTCGGGCGCCCTCCTTGGGTCTCAACACTCCCTTCGGCAAGATCCAAGGCTTCAAAATCAAGCGGCACGTCAAGCCTTGGGGACTCCACAACATCATGCTGTCTGGAAGCCGACGCCGAGCGGACTGTGACGTTGTTCTCTGAGTAGTTTCGCAAAAGCTCGCGGGAAAGACGAGTCTTGACGCCAGCTGGTAGCAAGGAGCTTCTCCTGATGAGAGGAGAGATGGGCTCTTCATAGTCCTTGGTTTCTGACTTGGAGGGGGCAATTGTGCGCTCAACGTTCTTGGTCGGTAACAAGGCCTTGTGGAGAAGGATGAGATCCTCTGGAGATGCTCGCTTCTTCAGCTCTTGCAGCAAAGCAATGGCGGCAGCAACGTCGACATCAGAATTGTCTGCAGCAATAGTATGGCGCTTTGAGGTGTTCATTGAAATGTTCGAAGCTTTCCTCGATCTGACGGCTTCATGAGGTGAATTGGCAGTTGACCTGGAAGGCGACTCTGAATTCCGGAAAGATGCAGACCCAGTAATGCTAAGAGGTGAGTCGTTGGAAAATGAAACTCTGGTGTCTTCGGCGTAATCGATTGTGGTCTTGATAGGAGTGGTGTTGGTGGAGCTTGTTTCAGCTTTGCCGAGACAGCTAGAATTGTGCTTTGTTTGTGGTTTGGTCAAACGTTGAGAAAGGGCATTTCCAGAGGATTGCGGCTCTGCTGCTGAAAACATTGTGTCGAGTGTTGGAGAATCTTCGTTGTCTATTGGTTCGTCAATTTGGCTGGTTCTCAGGGGGATTGAAGATGGACATGACGGACTCTTGACGCTCTTTGAGCGACTGTGTCCTGGTCTATTAAAAGACCTGAAGCTACGATTACATCAACACCATGCACCTGGACAAGCAGGGACGACTCTGAACTTACGAGGGAGTCTTGAACATGACAAAGCTCGATCAACGGCGAGGGGTAGATTACGATTGAGGGCAGAGCTGAGAGGTGGAAGGATGAGGAGAGATAAAACGGTGCAGTTGTAAACGGCACAGCCACAGGTGAAGCGGACCAGATCCCGACGAATAAGAAGGGCTAACGAATGTGATGTCGGTCAAACGCCGTTGGACATGGAGGCCAAAGGTGGCAGGCAGTGTGCAGGTGATTACAGAAGAGGAGACGGCGAGCTTATGAAGTGGGCAATCATGTCGTCTTGTGCAGTAGGGGTCGCGCATGGATGTCCGGCGTCAAAGCGCAAACTAAAGGCAAGAGCACAAGTGGCTGGGAGTGGGTTGTCAGGAGCGATGGACGGCAGGGATTCGTTTCACGGACCTGCTAACTTCAGCCTCAGATTCCGGATTTTTGTTTAGCTACGTCTATCTCATGCATGTGCCTTGTCCAATCAGGATAGTCTCCAACTTCTGTAACACCCAGTCCCGTCCATCTGCCCGTCCGTTAGATCGTCTTTTGCGCGATACTTTTGGTGCTTGCATACGACAAAGCATGATGCATCTTCGAGGCAAGCACGGTAGCGAGAAGCAGCCGACTCCGGGTTGCCTGACCTGTCTGTCAAAGAAGGCTGGGAGCAAGCAACCTGACTCTTAAGATTGACAGACACGCGAGGGCACAAGCCAGCAGGAGTTTGATGCTTTTCTTCTTTTTCTTCGGCCTCTGCGCGTCTGAAATTGGCACGACTCACGAATGACGCCTTAGTCGATGGTGGGCCGTGGCGTGCGTGGCTCTCCAGCAGGTTTGAGGGGGAGAGCAAGGCGACTTGACGGAGCACAGCCACTTCGGCTAGCCACAGAAATACATGGACGATCTTGATCGCGGTCGAGTGGCGGTGCCATCGAGATGTGGTGACAAAAGCCCTGACGTGCATGCGGTGGAGCATCAACAAGGTTGCTAACATGATGCAGACAGGTTTCGGCTCGGCAAGGGCTGCTTTGCATCGGGTCGCCTTCCCGGTCGCATCACTTTGAATTCGTACACTGGCTTCCCGGAACCGTGGTTATGCATAAGATGGCTGTTGTATAATAAAACGATACGTTATTAAATCTATGAACAAGAATCAGCCTGTTCTGACTCTCAAGGAAACGTTGCAGTCTGACTGTGGTCTGGGTGAAGTGGTGACACTTGGCGGCAGCGATGGAGAGGATGGCCGAGAAGATGGCTGGCTGTTAGCTTACAGACGGTGAGTTGTACCAACAGCATGCTGTTCTCTGGGTCGGCGCATGTGCCTATCAAGATATGCTCGGCACGAAGAGGGGACTGTACGAAAGTGGTCCAGAGGCACAGAGATTCTAGTCGTGCATGTGCTACTAGATAGCAGAGAGTGGACTGAAAATGGTCGGCGCGAGACCAATCAAAGGCGCGTAAATTCGCGTCGCTGGGAAGCTTCGCGTTGTTGCTTTCGCAATTCAGTCCCACTCCCTGCCACCAGACCCATCATAGCCCAAACCCATCAACCTTTCTTGGAACAAGCTGCCGTGTGTCGGACAATTCGAGATTAGGCCATAGCAGAAGCAGTCATGGCGCTTCTTACCTACCCCTCCCTGATCAACTACGAGGAGCAGCAAGGTTTGTTTTGACCGAGACGCAAGCGCAAACAAAGCACTGAAGCCCATCAACAGCTGCCTTCGAGGACTTCCTGCGCTCATTCAAGTCATCCTCGACCGAGGCTCAGGATGCTCTGGACGAATTGAACATTGACGACAACGATAATGATGAGTACGACTTTATGGACGAGACGGCAGATGGCGCTGCACGACAGAGGACCTCGAAACCAAAGTACATGGCGCACCTGCAGCGCGTGGCAGATAGAGACGTCGACAACATCCTGATCGACCTAGATGACCTGAAGGAATACGAGAAGGCGCTGGAGGACGGCGGAGCATCGCTCAAGCTGGTCTCGTCGATCGAACGCAACGCACACCACTACATTGAAATCTTGTCGCGCGCCGTCGATAAGCTCATGCCGCAGGCCAGCTCGGACGTCAGCTTCAAAGACGATGTCATCGATGTCATCCTCACCCAGCGACAGAACGCCAACCGTGTCATGCAGCAAGTCCTCGACGAAGGCACCGACAACAACGCGACCGACTCCTTCTTCCCTCCCGCCCTGACCCGCCGTTACACACTCAACTTCAAGCCCGTCACACCCTCCGAGTCCAGCGATGGAAAGAGCAGCAAAGCCATGGCCGTCCGCCAGGTGCGTGGTGAACACCTGGGCCACCTCATCACAGTCCGCGGCATCGCAATCAGAGTGTCAGATGTCAAGCCTGCCGTCCAGGTCAACGCCTACTCTTGCGATCGCTGTGGCCAGGAGGTCTTCCAGCCCGTCACGACAAAGCAGTACACACCCATGGTCCAGTGTCCCTCGGACGCCTGCCAGAAGAACAACGTCAAGGGCCAGCTCTTGCACTCGACCCGCGCCTCCAAGTTCCTCGCTTTCCAAGAAGTCAAGATTCAGGAAATGTCGGACCAAGTCCCTGTCGGTCACATTCCTCGTCAGTTGACCATCTACTGCCACGGCGCCCTGTCTCGTCAGATCAATCCTGGTGATGTCGTCGACGTTGCTGGCATCTTTCTTCCCACCCCCTACACTGGCTTCAAGGCCATCAAGGCTGGCCTCTTGACCGATACCTACCTCGAGGCTCAATACGTCCATCAACACAAGAAGGCCTACGAGTCGATGGTTCTGGCTCCCACCACCGTGCGCCGCATGGCCGACTTGGAACAATCTGGCCAGCTCTACGAATACCTGAGTAGATCTATCGCCCCTGAAATCTTTGGCCATCTCGACGTAAAGAAGGCTCTCCTTTTGCAACTGATTGGTGGTGTGACCAAGGAGATGGGTGATGGTATGCGCATTCGTGGTGACATCAACGTCTGCTTGATGGGTGATCCAGGTGTTGCCAAATCGCAACTGCTCAAGTACATCACAAAGGTTGCGCCGCGTGGTGTCTACACAACAGGTCGCGGTTCAAGTGGTGTCGGTCTTACCGCCGCCGTCATGAGAGATCCTGTCACAGACGAGATGGTGCTTGAAGGAGGTGCTCTTGTCCTTGCCGATAACGGCATGTGCTGTATCGATGAATTTGACAAGATGGACGACAGTGACAGAACAGCCATTCACGAAGTCATGGAACAGCAGACCATCTCCATTTCCAAAGCCGGCATTACCACAACACTGAACGCACGCACTTCGATTCTGGCCGCCGCCAACCCGCTGTACGGTCGTTACAATCCTCGCATCTCCCCTGTGGAGAACATCAATCTGCCAGCCGCATTGTTGAGTAGATTCGATATTCTCTTCCTTATCCTCGACACTCCTTCTCGCGATGCCGACGAAGACCTGGCTCGTCACGTCACTCACGTCCACATTCACAACGCTCATCCCGAGCCCGCAGGCGGCGGCTTGATCTTCTCCCCCAACGAGGTCCGCCAATGGGTAGCCCGCGCTCGATCATTCCGACCCACAATCCCCAAGGCCGTCTCCGACTATCTCGTAGGCGCCTATGTACGTCTGCGTCAACAGCAAAAGCGCGACGAGTCGGCCAAGAAGACATTCACACACACATCACCGCGTACGCTGCTCGGCGTCATGCGTCTGTCACAAGCCCTTGCCCGTCTGCGTTTCGCGGAAGAGGTCATTACTGACGATGTGGATGAGGCACTACGTCTTACCGAAGTCAGCAAGGCCTCGCTGTACGATGACGACCGCTCGCGCCGTGGCGACATGAGTGTCAGCAGTCGCATCTTCAACCTCGTGCGCGGCATGCGTGAGAGTGGTGCTGCCGCTACTGGCGAAGGTCGTGGCGAGCTCGATCTCCGTCGTGTCAGGGAGCGTGTCCTTGCCAAAGGCTTTACTCTACAGCAACTCGAGTCTTGTCTTGACGAGTACTCTGACCTTGACGTAAGTAGACTCTATCCTTTTTGTTTTGATACAAGATTGCTAACGTTGCTGTACAGATTTGGCAAACTGCCGCAGAAGGCACCAGACTTGTCTTTATCGAGGCCGGCGACGACATGGAGGATGAAGAATAGACTCATTGTGCTTCTCTTTTTGGAAAAGTGGTTCGATCTGAGTATCATGTGTGTGTTTCTGGTTTGGCGTTTTCTTCAATCGAGAGACGGGCGTTTGTTTTATACCTGTACCATTTACTTTTCTATCAACAAGCCAGACGGCCAAACGCCATTACCATCTTGTTTTCTTTGCATTCTTGTTGAAGTCTTGGCTATGCTGTTCTCTTGTCCTCTAGGGTATGCTGAAATATGTGGGCATCCCGGCTCTCTTACGACGAGGTGAAATAGCATGCATATCCCAATCAACACGTCATTTTTTTTCCCCCTCGGAACACCTTCTTTCCAACATCTCTTGACACCATGGGCTGGAGTCTTTGTTGCCGTGGTGGTCTGGGCGAACCCGACAAACAACCCCGTTAACCAGACGATGGAAAGATAAAGTCTAGCATAAACACGACTTCTCTTTCCTCACCTCATCTCACGTCTTTTCCACTAGACACGAGAACAACAAGTGACGACAACCAAAGAGAAAAGGTCCAAAGCACAAAGAGATGGGAAGAAGAAGACAAAAACGATGCGTGAGATTGGTTTAATACTGGTGACAGGGTGATCCCTTCCACCAACATATATTTCAAACTCTGTTTTCTTGTCTAACCCAATTGTCTGGCAGCTGAGTATCAAAGCAGTGGTATATACTTGAGATATGTTCAGATTGCAGTCTAGTAGTATAATGAAGAGTTGTGGAGGACGAGAGCCAGTCAATTGCCAGCAGCAACATATCAAAAACAAAAGTGCGTAGAGTCATCAGAGGAGCAGTAGTAACATATCTCTTACAAAGAAACACAAAAAACAAAACCACAATACGCTGTAATAGCCATAGTGCGCTAAAAGAAGTTGTAAAAAGAAAACAGAAACACTAATTATTAACCAAAACTTTCCCATTATAGCCTCAGAGCGATCCCGCGCTCTGCAATTAAACATCAACCCCAGAACCTCGTCTCCCTTTTGCTTCAAGCTGTCTACTCATCCTCATCATCAACGGGTCTGCTGCGTCCCGGGAGATTGTTCTTGAAATGGCCCAACTTTGCCTTGCCCCTGAGTCCAGCATCGTGCTTGAGTTGCGACGCAAGCCCAGAGGACCCATTTGCATCTTCTTGGCCGCCGGCAGCTTGCTCGAGGGCATCCAGTTGCTCTTCGTCCGAGCTGCTGACGCTGCTGGCGTCGCTGCCGGCTTGGGCGTAGACGATGTGATCGCCCTCCTTCTTCTTGCGGTCGCGTTGGGCTTGCTTCATGCGGTTCATCTTCTTCTCGTCCTTTTGGCAGTCCAGAGTTTGGATGTGCAGACCGGGTAGGTTGGCGGCGAGGAAATTTTTGAGCAGGGGCAGCATTTTGGCGTTGGGGCGGTAGGTGCCGCTGTCGTTGTCGATGACGAGTTGGTAGTGTGCTGGGTCCTTTGGGGGTTCGTCGTTGGGAGGGCCGTTGTCGACGTCGTGGGGCGGATGTGATTCGTTTGCGCCGTCGTGGTCGTGGTCGCCGTCTTCGCTGCTGGCGCTGCCGCTGTCGGCTGCGTCTGGGGGCGGAGGCTTGTTCTTGTACTTGAGACGGCGGATGAAGAATTCGCCCGAAAAGGCAATGTAGACGCTCACGTCGCTGTGCATGGTATGCTTGCTCAACATGTCGATGCCGAATTCCTTGCCGGTTTCGGTGAAGCGCAAGAGCGAGTCGAGACTCAAGACGTAGGTGAAGATGCGGCCGCCTTCGTCGTAGTGCACGAGGTCGAGGAAGGCCTGTGTCATCTCCTTGCAGGGGCCCTGGGGGAAGTGGCCCCATTTGGTGGTGCGGTCAAAGTTGTATACTCGAGCGTGTTGGTGGTGGAGAGCTTTGGACAAGACCCATCCGCGCACACCGGTGGACGTG
Source organism: Aureobasidium sp. EXF-10728 (assembly GCA_023848605.1). Classification (NCBI taxonomy): domain Eukaryota; kingdom Fungi; phylum Ascomycota; class Dothideomycetes; order Dothideales; family Saccotheciaceae; genus Aureobasidium; species Aureobasidium sp. EXF-10728. Next base: position 92,024 of record SWBG01000068.1, read on the forward strand.
AACATTTGCTTGACAAAAGGACGGAATTCGACATATCGATGGTAGAGGCCGTCGGGCACGGGACCGCGGAGTTGGATCTGGTTCGCTTGGAAGTTGTAGCGCTCTGTTTTCTGCTTTTCCTTCTCGGATTGATTCTTGTCTTCGCCGGGCTCCTTGCGGCCAGCGATACGACCAAGCATGGGAGCCTGATGCCTGATCCACCATTGCGGACCGACAGTAAAGACGTGTCCACCATTGTCAATGTCTGTGCGACCGACTAACTGGACGCTGACATAGAGGTCTCCGTGCATGTGCTTGGCTTTGCTCATGCAGGCAGCAACGGCGCGAACGGCATAGGCTCGCTTGCTGCCCGAACGCTTCATGATCTTGTAGGGCTGCTCTTGAATGCCGGGCCAGTTCTCGTTGATGTCGTGGACGGATATGTGGACGTTGCCCAGGCGGTCATCGTGGTCGGCGGGGTCCTCATCGTAGACACGAGCTTTGAGCTTGAAGCCTGACGAGGGGATGTTGGCGACGATCCATTCAAAGTTCCACTCGGGGTCGGTGCTGCGGCGGACGGTGGGAGTGCGCATGCGGAGAAGGGGGTCTTCCTTATGACGCTTCGGCATGGCCGTGTTGATCTGGGCTAGCACAAAGGGATCCGACGACAGCGAGTTGATGTCGGCCATGGGCAGGTTGGTCGCGCGGTGGAAGGTGATCTTGACGGTCCATCCGGGCGGCGCTCGCGGCAGCGGCGTCGCGTCGTAGCCTCCAGCAGGCTGCCCGTCGCTCGAGCCGTCGGGTTTGGCCTCGTCGGCCTTCTGTGCCTCTTCCTTCTTCTCCTGCGCCTCTTCCTGTTCCCGCGCGCGCTCGGCGTGTGAGTTGTCGTGGTGGGCCTTTTCGTTCAGGGAGCCGTGTTCGTCGCTGTTCCGGGCGCCGCCTGTCGTGGCTTGTTGGTCGGCGTCGATGTGGAGGGGCTCGGGGTTGTCATTTCCCTTGTCGTGCACATTGTCCAGACGGCTCATGTTGATGATCAGCGGTCGTGGGTCTCGTTCAATCGTCAAGCATGTGAAATTGCGGAGACGCTGGAGCAGGGACTTGGATTCCAAGATGTGGCTATGCTATGTTATTTGAGCGTGGCATGCTGCATCAAGACTTGTCCTGCCCGGAGGAAACTGCTCAAGGGGTCGGAGGCTAGATTGCTTACGTAGGAGGTGCTGATGCGATTGGCGCTACGCGAGCGCAAAACGACTCGCCTACTATCGTACCAGCCTCACACCTGCCCGCCGCACGCCCTGAGAGGGGCCAAAAGTGGTTCGTCAAATCGCCGAAAGCTTTGCTCCCACGCGCTAGCTCACGCGCGAACGCTGCTAAAACCTTGCTAAGCTTTTGTGTCAGTCTTGGCCAGAAAAGCGTCGTCAGCTGGACTACCTAAAACCGCAACCCACCGCAACCTTCTCAGCGTCCAAGCCAGAACGGCCCATCGAAACCTATTAAAAACTTGGTCAAATTACGTCTTGCTATCTGCACCCGACTCGTCAAACCTCGTCGAAACCTGGCATGCCTTGTCGCCTTGCATACAATCGCTCTTTACAGCTCGTGTTGCCTATCTTGGCCCATGTCTTTACAGAGTAGCGCTTGCCGTACACCCGCGCTTTCCGATCGTTTTTCGTCTTGTCCTTGATCCTTCTCGGAGTCCGTGTGCGTCTTTGTGCATTCTCTTGCAGCCCTACACCATCCTTCAGATTGGCTTTTCAGATCTCGGATTACCGTCTACTCCTCTTATACATCGAAACTTGCTCGCTTCCCACTTCCCCTAGTCATGCCCTCGTGCCCAGCTACTTCGTCCAAAGTCTATGACAAGCTATGCAGGATTAACTTTTCGTAGTCCTGCACTGCAGTTTTCAGATCGCTGAGCGTGATGGCCTCGTGGTCCGAATGAGCGACGAGGATCGAGCCAGGTCCATACAGATATCTCTTCTGCCCATCGAGCTTGTCGAGGTTGGGGATATCCGTGCCGTAGTTGACCGTGATTGTACCGAAACCATCGACGTCGTGATCAATGTCCACAGGTGCGTATCCCTTGCCTGCGAATACGATCTCATACATGTCTTCGTCTTCGTGGCCGGGTGTCTTGAACTCGTCTGTCGCGGCTTTGATGGCCTTGTGCACACGCTTGCCAATCTCGTCGGGTGTTCCTGCTGCAATTCTGATGGCAATCTGGGCGCTGGCGTTTTGGGCGACGACGTTGCCTGCTACTCCGCCTTCGATCTTGCCAATGTTGATGGTGGTGGAACCGTACTTGTCGCTCTTTGGGAGCTCAAGACTGAGCTGCATCAAGGCGGAGAGCGCTTGCACAAGGACCTCGTTCGCGCTACGACCCAACCAAGGGTAACCACTGTGTGCTGCCTTTCCAAACGCATTCAGAGTAAAGCCTAGCATACCCTTGTGGCCACTGTTGAAAACGAACATTAGTCTGGGTTGCTGGGATTGGGGGCATAGTCTACTCACGCTGCAAGCTTGCCTTCAGTCGGCTCGCCAAAGATGATGGTCTTTGGTGTCAGTTCCAATGCATTGGCAGCACGCATGCCATCACCATGAACCTCCTCACCGACAACATAGAGAAGGGCAACGTCATCAGGCTTCAGCTTCTTCTCGGCCAAAAGCTTCTTGGTAGCAATAATCTGAGCAGCGACAGATGCTTTGGCATCAACACTTCCACGCCCGGAGATGATGGTCTCCGAGTCATTGGAGTGGATCTTGTAAGGATAGAATGGAGGAACAGTGTCGATATGGCTCGAGATGAGCAAGTCGGCATTGCGGACCTTGCCAGGATAGGCAAGAATGTTGAGACGAGAGCTGTCGTTGTTGACCTTTTGCGTCTCAATGGTCCAGCCGTCGTGTTTCAAGTGATCGGACAGCCATTCTCCAACATCATACTCATTGCCGCTAATGGATTCGGTCGAGATGAGGTGACGGTGCAGCGAAATCAGTTGCTTGGTCCATGTTGAGCCAATGCTGTTGGGCTCCGAAGCGCCAATTGGTTGCTGTTCCACACTGGCGCTAGGAGCTGAGAAACAGGTAGACGCCAACGAGGCGACAACGAGAGCCGAGAGATGCATGATTACTGCGATTGTGATCAGAATGACTATCTATCTCCACAGAGATCCGAATAAGAGGTTGCCAATATAATGGCACGTGATCGGGCCGCCCGGGCAAGCTAGATCGTCTTGAGAGTCTGACCAACCCGAAGATGATGACCAACATTAGGGTGTATAAGCGCAAGGTATTCGGTTTTACAGAAGCCCATCGGCAATAGCTGTTAATCAAGGGACATGCTCAGTTGATCATGAAAACGCAATTTGCTGAAGACGAAATCCATTACTCTAAGCATGGGAAACCAGATATCTCAATGTCTATAGGACTTTGCTATCTACTTGACGCCATCAAAGACAATGTGGGTGTCTAAGATCTGTCATGTCCTTAGGCGATAGTGTGACCCACTAGCCGTCAAGATGAAGGTATAGGTGCTGTCAAGATTTCTTCATTCGTGTCTGACGAGAAACGAGATGTACCCGGTATTAGATACCAAAAAGCCGTTAGTCGTCTCAAGTCTCGCCTTGACGAGTACACAAGCCATTTAAGTGTGACGATATGTCAAAAGTGGTTGGGTCGTTACGTCCCCTTGGGCCGAGCATGCAGATTCCTGGAAAGTATTGAAGATATTGGTACATTATGAGCTGGTGACCTTGTTGGCGATCTCCTTGGCCTTGCCCTCGACCTTGTGAGCGGCAGCCTTGGCCTGGTCTGCAATGTGAGAAGCCTCTTGTGTGGCCTTCTGTTTCAACTCCCTACCACCAAAGCTAGAAGGGCACGTGTCAGCATGACCTGTGCAGGAACATGGCGGGGAGAAGGCTGAGCAACGTACTTCCAGTAGTTAAGGTATCTGTAGCCCTGAGTGACTTGTGCGCCAAAGTTGACGAAATGGCAGCCGAACAAAAGGTAGTTTATGGGGGTGACAGCGAAGGCGTAGCGCATGAAGGTGGCAGAGTAACCGCAGAGAGCGGCAGTCATGGAACCCGAGATGCTGTATCGCGAGCGTGTGTTAGTCCCAAGCTCTTGCAGAACAGACGGTCGGCGCAGCGTTGTAGGAGGTGGATTACATTTCGGGGTCCTTTTGTGTGTCCATGACGGCAGCGAGGGGGATACCAAAGTTGGATGCGGGACCCCAGAAGTCTGTACAGAAGGAGTCATGTCAGTACGAGGGCGGTATGGTAAGTGACGGGCGAGCGCAAGACAGGATGCTTGTGATTGTGCTTGGGCGCAGCGCAAAGTTCGGGGAACTCACGGGTCGAGCAGAGGTAGTCGGTGTAGGGGTTGGAGCGAATCTTCGCATTGAGGGCCTTGATTGCTGCCGCCATCTTGTCTGGTGGGTGTGGTATGGATGCGTCTCGAGGAAAGATGTTTCACGGCGTGCTGAACAAGTCCCGGCTGACGGCCGCTCAATGTCCGCCAAAAGGTGGAGACGCCCGCTATCGGCTACAAAGGCCGAGCGGAGAAAAGCCTCCAAGGCCCGTCTTCGACATCAATCGCTCGAGTTGGTCATCCTGTCCGGCGCATGGTGAAGGCAGCTCGGATCTAAAGTGAAAGAGGTCTATATACACGCAGGGGCTACTTGTGTTCGTGTAGCCAGATCAGTGCTTGTCCACAGATTGTACCTGACCATGAGTACGAGTCTCGAGCAGACGACTCGGTCTAGGGGTGCAACAGACATGCTCCGCAACTCCACAATATACACACTCTGCAGCCAGATCAAACAATCTTGATTATAACAGTACTCAGGTATCAACAAAGCGAGAGAGCGAGAGAGAGCATGTAGATCGATAGCGATGCTAGGTGGTCAGTGCTGATGCCGAGCCCAGATCACGTGCGGCGCACTTCGCGGCGCTTTGTGCAAAATCAAAGCGCTTTCCTGAATCTCTGAATCCGCCCAGCGACTTTGATTTCTTCGACACATCGCCCAATACCGACGAAATGGTGAGCACCATCCCGCCTTCGCGGCAGGGAGTCACGGCCTGCACCTACAGATTCAACAACGACGACGACGATTTGCGCCTCGCCACGCTTGCCATCGACGCTCGCACCGCCCTCACGCGATTCGGATGTGGATGAAGAGAGAAAAAAGAGAAAAAGAGACGGACGCGTACCACCACATCCAAGCTCGGCACTCGCACACACACATTTCAACACCACAAATCGTCGTCGTCGTTGTCGTCGACAGATGCAGGCCTGCCCTCTCCCTCGCCTGTGGAACACACATAAATGGATGAACACATACCCTAACATGCTTCTGTGCAGGCACGCGGACAGAACTCCACCCAGCAGGCCGACCAGAACTCCGGCGACAATGCCGGCAAGGACAAGTCGGGCAACCCCATGCGCGAGCTCCGCATCTCCAAGCTCGTCCTGAACATCTCGGTCGGTGAGTCTGGTGACAGACTTACTCGTGCCGCCAAGGTTCTCGAGCAGCTGTCTGGTCAGACCCCCGTCTACTCCAAGGCCCGCTACACTGTCCGTACCTTCGGTATCCGCCGTAACGAGAAGATCGCCGTCCACGTCACCGTCCGTGGCCCCAAGGCCGAGGAGATCATCGAGCGTGGTCTCAAGGTCAAGGAGTACGAGCTCCGCAAGCGCAACTTCTCCGAGACCGGCAACTTCGGCTTCGGTATCAACGAGCACATCGATCTCGGTATCAAGTACGACCCCGGTATTGGTATCTACGGTATGGACTTCTACTGCTGCATGTAAGTTCATCTCGTCTCGATTCGCTCGTCTCCCTCGTCTCCATCACACATGCTGACAATCATCTCAGGGAGCGCCCCGGTGAGCGTGTCGCTCGTCGCCGCCGCTGCAAGACCAAGGTTGGTGCCTCTCACCGCATCAACCAGGCCGAGACCGTCAAGTGGTTCAAGAACAGATTCGAGGGCATTGTCCGATAAATGCTTTCGCTTCCCTTCACGACACTTCTACACACCACAAAAAGAGGCAAGCGGGCGTTGAATCAAGACTTCCCTGAAAAGGTTGCTGGCGCAGGGCACGGTGGGGACATGATAAGCAAATATCCCTTTGTGTTATGTAAACCGCATGGCACAAAGCCCCACAAAACCAAAATCAATTCTACCAAGGCCTATCTCTTCAGACTCGAAAGAGCAAGATCATTTCTTCATAATGGAGGCACATGCAAATGTCATGTTTTTCACTTTTGCCGTTTAACCATTGATCGCTGCTCCGGGTCTACTTCTAAAATTTTGTCTCTTGTTCGTGTGATCTGTGTTCTTTGTCTCTCAAGGTGAGTGTGTTTGCTGTCTCGATTCTCGCTGCCACTGCCCTTTTCATGAGTGCATGGACTTGCCTCAAATGCCAAATGTCCCTTAGAGGATGTAAAACGAACATTGGCACGAGGTGGAGGCAGACTTGACATAGCAAAGTTCTTCCTTCTATACAAACATCTCAACATCTCGGCCATACAAAAAAAGTCCCATCTAACAGCATCAAAGAACAAAGATATATGCATCGGTCAAAGAAACACCATGCAAAAAGTCGCAGAATGTCCAGCGATGGAAACTCAGTCTAACAGGAGAGCGAAAAAGAATAGCCAAGAAGAAACTATGGCAAAAACACCGCTCATCGTTCATCACAGTATCCTGGCTCCTTGGGGCCTCCAGAAGCCCAAGACATGATCGTGAGCGCAGTAGTATAGCCCATGATGAAGAGACCGAAGATGACGAGCAGGATGTCGGCAACACGTTGCCAAGAACGGGTTGCGACAGCACGGTAGTGCATAAGAGGCTATCATAATGATTAGTCGGAGTAGACAAGTAGATATCAGAGCTTGGACTTACGGGATAGACAAAGACCAGTGGAATGCAGGCGAAACTGCCGACGAGCGCGACGAACTTGTCGAGCTGTCCGGCACCGGCCCATGCAATAACGGCACACAACGCGACCATGAAGAATCTGAATACATTCTTCTTCCACTTGATCCAGGGATTGTACTTGCCTGTACGACTGAAGAGCTGTTGGGATGTAATCTCGATGGCAGGGTAGATTTGCAGGGGAGTCGAGAGCAAGATGGCCACGGAGTAAATGAATTGTACGCTGTTGACGAGCTTGTTGTCCTGAGGCATGTTGAGAATGATGACAGTCTTGGTCGCGCTGCCGTACGCGGCGTACGAGAGAGCACCCATGGAGATGAAGACCACCGTGACAGCAATCATGACGACACCCAGAACACGAGGGAACTTCTGAGGGTCCTTCATACCAGACTGGATAGGGATGATGAGACCGATACCCTCGAAAGTGAAAATGGCAGTTCCGATAAACAGTGTCCAGTCGTCCTTGTTGAACTGGATGATATCAGCTATACCGTTGTTGTTGACCAAGGTCAGGATATCATAGTAGTAAAGGTAGACGAGACCAAGGACGATGAACAGATCTGCAACCAGAGCCAGTTTTTGGATATTGTTGATGTTGCGGTACAAACTGAGAGGCAAGAAGACGACCATCTGCATCAGAATCATGTACTTGATGTCAATAAAGGTACGACATTTGGTAACAGCCAGAACGAAAGCCTGCAGGTTTTCCGAAACAAAGACGATATAGGCCGAGGAGAAACCGATCTGACTGATGACGAGAGAGGAGTTGATAAGAGTACGGAACCATCTTCCGTAGATCTTGCCGCCCATGTCACCAAAGGAGGCGTGCACCTTCAGACGGACGTTGACGAGCAGGATGAAGCACCAGAAACTGAGGAGAGCGATACTCAGAAGGACTATGTTGCTGAACATCATGCCACCGTTGAGGTAGGCGCGAGGCAAGAACAAGACTCCTGTTCCGACAAAAGATTTGAGCAAAAGCATAGCAGCACCACCAGGGCTACCCTTGCCAGCCTGCTCCTTTCTTCTTCGCTTGCGCTTGCCAGGAGTCAGCAAAGCACTGTCTTCACCCCACTCGCGCTCCTGGCCATCCTGATCGTCATTGTCGTCGTCGTACGCCTCGGATGCGAAGTATTCGTCAGGACCTAGAGCCTCGTCGTCGTCTTCGAGTGATTCACCAGCGAAGTGGCCGTAGAGGGTGAGGAATTCGATAAAGTTGTTAGCCAAGAACTGAGGTTGTTGGCGCGCAGGAGGTTCAGTTTGGGCACGAGTAGAGCCGTAGTTTGGTCTTGAAGTGCGTGTCTCCGGGGCAGGAGAGGCGGCAGTCCGGCGAATGTAGTCTCTGCGCAGCCCGCCGGGCATTTTAATGTTGGTAAGCTCTGGGTCATCCTCGTTCGGACGAGGCAGGTTGACACTCAGACTTCTCTTCAGACGGCCAGTCTCACGAGCTTGACGTTCTACTTCTTCACGCTCGCGTTCTTCGGTGTAGCGGTAAATGTGTCTTGTCATGTCTCCACCCTGCAACTGGAGACTCGAGAAGTGGTCATCATCTATGCCAGGGCCATTCTCGACAGACTTGGCGACTTCAGGGAGGGCTGATTGGCGTTGGAAGGAAGAAGAGACTTGCAGGTTCTGGTGTGAGGTGCGTTGTGCAGGGCCAACCAAGTGTCGGCGCAAGACCTCGAGGTCTTCGTTTTTGTTTGGGCTTTGCGAGTACGAAGCATCGTCGGGATAGGCTGAGCCGGTCGGGGCAGGAGAGGCGAAGCGAGGTGGGCTTCCAGCGAAGCCTCCTCTCAAGGCTTGCGATAAAGACGAGGGCCCGGGCCCGGGGATGGAGCCGCGAGGGTATGAGGCTCCGGGCAAGGGCTCGTTGTCGTCTTGGTCATGGTCCTGGCCGTCGAGCTGACGCGGGGTGGGAATCTGCCTGATGGGAGGAGTGCCGAAGGGAACGGGGCTTGCGAGTCGGGCGGTCGAGAAACTACGAGACGGCGAGCCTTCGCCGTATGGAGACGTCGAACGTGGGGGACCCGACCCAATGGTCTGCGGCGATGTGCCGCTGCGAGTACCTGACATGGCCGGTCGGTCTTCCGGAGGTCTTGGTCGCGGGAAGAGGGAGGAGGGTCACTGGCAACAAAGAAGGACGGGCAGAGCAGAGAGGATATTCAGGTAAACATGTACAGATTACCCTACGCGAGGTCACTGGCTCGGAAGACCCTGCACTGCTCTGGCCGTCTCGTATCCGCCTGATTAGGGCAGCCCCAGCCGACAGCCAAGCCCATGACATGCTTAGATGCTGAGCCTCAACATTAAGGTACCTTTCTATCAACTCATCTTCGCTCTCGCATGCTTTGTTCAGAGACCCGTTATAGTCTCGCGCTGTCTACTCGTCGTCGCTATCACTGCCTGCTCCCTCGGCCATGTCCTGTGCATCGTCCTCGTCGTCATCTGCCACTTCCGCCGGGCCATCCATCACAAACGCGGCCAGGCATGTGATGCGGTGCCCGGTCTCGTGCGTTCCTATCGACGTGCCGACTTGACGCACCGCTCCCTTTGCTCCTTCCGCGCCAGCTCCCTCCAGAATTTCTGAAAGACTGCATTTCCACAGCCTGACAGCGCCGTCGCTGCTGCCCGTCACAATGCTCAGTGGCGCTCCAGCCTTGTGCTGCAACACTTCAAAGTCCTTGATTCTGCCACTGAACCCAGCTTGATTGCCTCCCAACTGTCCCAATGCCGCGCATTGCGGTACGTCTTCGTCCTCCTCTTCGCCCTCGATCGCTGTCTTCAAGTCGTAGAAGATGACTCTGCCATCCTCGGTCGACACTGCCAGGATGCTGTGTTCCTCACCAGCAGGCACGATGCGCATCTGGTGAAGTTTGGTAGGGGGTGAAGGCCGGATGATGGCTTTGGGCATCGAGTCCTGTCATCCATGTCAGTCGCGAGTCCTTTTTCAGGCATACCGTGCATCACTCACCATGCCGTAAATCACGGCTCCTCTCTCGAAACCGACAACATACTCCTCGCCATCCTCACCCCATGCCAATTTCCTTCCCTCGCCGCTGCTGTATCTGCCCTCGCCCGCAGCCTGCAACAAACTCTTGTCAAAGTTCAAGACTCCAGCCTTCTTGCCAGTCACCAGGTTCCACAGTCTCATACATCTTTCTCCCTTGCCCACAGTAACCATGACCTTCATGCTAGGGTGAATGGCAAAGTCGTTGACTCCGGTAGGTACTTCTCCTGGTCCAGCAGTGTCTCCACTAGGCCGCCCCACAGCCTTGGGAATGGGACACTTGATTGTTGATAGCACAGTCCAGTCGCGAGTTCTCGAAATGGCGACAGTGTTGTCGTCGGCTGCGCTGAAGAGCTTGCCTCGGGTAGGGAATTGTAGCTTGTTGACGCTGCGCGCATGGTGTAGTAGACTGCCGAGCTCCTTGTTTCGGGGGTTCTCGATAACACTGGTAGCCGAGAGAGTTGGCAGTTGAGGTCTGTTGCTAACGAGAGGTGGGGAGGTGGAAAGGTTGAAAAGGTTGATGCGCTCATCTGTACTGCCGGTCGCGAGCACTCGTTTGTGAGCCTCGTTGGGTGCCGAGAGAGCCAAGCAACGAACGGCGCTCGAATGGGCGGCAAACAAGAAGGTGTCCGAGTACGTGGGTTCTTTCTGCTCTTCCTCTGGCGATTCGGATTGGAGGGCATCCTCAGAGACGGTGGCTGCAAAGCCGTGAAGAACCCTCTCGTATGATCCCGTGACGACTTGAATGGAGACAGACGCAGATTTTGATTCTGACTTGGTATCCTTGGTTGCGACAATAGGTTTGGCGGAGGCATTTGTTGGCTTGGTCGACGCCGACTTTTTTGCAGGCTTGCTGGGTTTGGCTGCTTCTGCGAATCTGGCGTTCTTTCCGTTGGTAGCACGGGCGCTCAGCTGCGCGTCCTCGCTCTTTCTCTTGACCATTGTGAATCGTGTTGTCGAGGTTGGTGTACTAGAGTCGGGTTTTCCGGTAGAAAAAAGTTCAGACAAAGCTTGGGATGGAGGTGTGGCGCCAAGGCACAAGTCGACGCGCCCCATCGCGCACCTCGCCGTAGAAACACGCATCCATCTCGCATATCCATCTTCAATTTCCATCGAACCATTCCCACACCCGTCTTCATCTGTTGAGGGACTGGTGCTGTGAATGCGACACCGATAAACTTATGTCCCTAGCACAATTGCGAGATGGACCGCTTACTGAACGCAAGACTGCCAGAGCGTGAGTTTCAAGATGCACATTTTACGGGCGCAATTTACATCGATCCATTCGCCTGCGCAATTGGACTCCGAAAAATCGCTCCGTTTCTTTTCCTACTGCGTGGTTGTTGAGTTGTGCTGACTGGTCTGTCGCAGGGCATCCTTGACCAAGCGAGCTGCCCGTCTGCGCGCTTTGAACCAAATCACCCAATCCATCACCCAACAGTGTGGCCTCCCTCCTGCTCTCAACCTAGATTTTGATTCTCTACCCTCTCCTCCGCACACTCCTTCCGAAGATGTTCTTCTTAATGCTGCCGACCTGGAAAAGTATGTATCGTAATTCTGTGCTTTCATCGTTCATCTCTTATTGTTCATCTGCTTTTTAGAGGTCTACGTTTTCAGGACTCGTTATTGCCTTTCTCTCTGGACGCCATAGAACAGAATCCTGCAATCAAAGCCCTGGCTCGTCGAGATGCATCTGCTCCAAATGACCCTGGATCCATCAATAACCAATCTCATGCGACAGCTCCCATTACTCACCCAGATACCATTGCAAGCTCTCAAGATCACCTTGTGCAAGCCGATACCGACCCTGCACAACCTTCCAACGATGAGCACCCAGTCAACCCGCCCGGACGTGAAAACCAAAGGAGTCGGCCACGCACTGTCCATCTGCCACCCAAGGAAGTCCAGGAAGAGCGATTCCGTGAAAAGCAACTCCGTCAGGAAGCACGTCGGAGAGATGCTGCCGAATCTCAGGTCGAAGCTGCATCATCGCCAATATCCACTGCTGGCGCGCCTTCCATGGCCACACCTTTGCCCGCTGGTCCTTCGCCATTGACTAGTACTGACGAGGATACCACAACCGCAAACCAGACAGTGGCCAAGCCGCCTAGCTTGCAACTATCTCCCGAGGAAGCTCTTGCCAAGGAACAGCATGACAAGCTGTTACAATCGCAGAAGGAACTTGCGTACCAGGAAGCATTGGGCCACGAGGACGACTCTCCAGATGTGCAGTTGCGTCTTGAGCAGGAGCAAGCAGTGAAGGCCACCAGAGACGCTACCCTTGACGCCAAGCCTTCCACAATGAATTCATCCAATAACCTCGACACAACAATAACAGCGCGCGACGCACCTCAAGCTGCTGCGCCGGTTCAGCCTCACTCAGCTTCGCCTTCCGAGCCTGTCTCTGACGCTTCGCAGAAAAAGAGAGCTCCGCGACCATCACTTGTCAACATCATGCCACCCAGAGATCCTGCGCTTGCCAATGCTCTTGTCGAGACTTCGGGCCTTAACCGTACTCAATCAACTTCAGAAGTGAACGAATCGTCAAGGCCATCTCTTTTCGCTTCCAAGCGCGCTCACACGACAGGAGAAGTGCTCAAGGTCAAAACCGAGCAGCCAGTTGTGAGGCGCCAACGACCCGTGAAGGATCAGCCACAGTCGCCAGTCTCACTACGATGCTCTGATTTGATGAAGAAAGAGGGCTACAACGTTTTGAAAGGAGTATCTGCCGAGCTCACCAAGGACTACCTGGAGCCTCTATACCGCATCCAGGTCCACGAGCCTCCTAATGGAAGACCTTTGCATGAGCTGTTGCAAAAAGCCAGCAAGGTTGTGACAACCACTGAGCAGTTTGCCGGATACCACGAGAGACAGGATCAACGCATTTTACGGAGAATCTATCAACTACAAAATGCCAATCGCTGGTCTCTGAGGCAGATGCAGCCGTGTGCTGAGCCAGCTGCTCCCAAAACACACATGGATCATCTTTTGGCCGAAATGAAGTGGATGAGGACCGACTTCCGCCAAGAGCGCAAGATGAAAAGAGCAACAGCCAAGTATCTTGCGGAACAATGTGCAGAATGGTACGCCGCAGACAAAGAAACCCGGAGATCGATGCAAATCAGACTCAAATCGGCCGAGGCGTTGCGCCAGGATACAGCAGCTCCTCACTCTCCTGCCGAGTCGAACTTTGAGAACAGTGATAGGCACAGTCAAGGGGGTCAGTCGCCACCGGGATTGGACAACGATGTCGAGTCTAGTGTTGAAGACTTCGACATGCCGAGGACGCCGCAGTACGCAACTGTAGTTCCCTCGTCTTTCTTCTCTGCCATAAACATGGACAAGGAAACATTCCATATGCAAGACAACGAGACCTTGCACAGCGCTCTCGCCGAGCTGCCTCTACTGACGCCTTTCGACGAAGATGACGAACCTGCCCATTTGACTGTCAAACGTCCAACTCCAGCAGTGTCAAAGTTCTGTGCTGCTAAAATGATGATTGATGTCAGTGGCCCTCCCAAAAAGAGAAGCCGATACGATTACAGTGATGAGGATGACTTGGACGAAATCTCGCTGCCTGCTTCGAAGAGACCGCGCGCAAGTCAAGAAGACTCGGGCTTACGTCCAGAGCAGACAGATGTTGCTCTCTTCGAACCCGAGAACAAGCTTTTGCGAAGTAGACTGCATCAAAATACTGCATTCCGGCCTCCGTCCGAATTCCAGATGCCATCCTCGCAATTCTACGAATTTAGAACGGCATCGCAGTGGACGGAAGAAGACCAACAAGCTCTGCGCCGTCTTGCCAAGGAGTACTCATTCAACTGGTCCCTGATTGCAGACAATCTATCATTATCATCCAGGTTCACTAGCGCATCTGACAGGCGCACGCCGTGGGAGTGTTTTGAGCGCTGGGTGGAGCTGGAGAGTCTGCCCAACGAGATGCGGAAAACTCTTTACTTCAAGACCTGGAACCAGCGACTCGAGGGAGCTAACAGAAACAACGAGGCCAAGTACCAGCAACAGGTGGCACAGCTTGCACAGACTCCAGGCCAACCTCCTACGGTTATGCGAAAGAAGACAACGCCATTCAAGGTCGACAAACGTAGACAGAATCGGTACTTGCACATGGTGGATGCGATGCGTAAACTGGCTAGGAAGCGGGAACAGCAGGCTCACAAGCAGGCCGAAGGTATGATTGCCCCTCGATACTTGGTGCCAATCGGACTAACAAGCATGATAGCTCAAAAAGCCGCGCACATGCGCAAGCAACATGAAAACGCAGCACCGAAGAACGGAATCCCAACTCCTCAAGAGTTTAGCAAGATGCGCCAGGAGCGAGATGTCCAGGTTCATGCACGACAAGAACGTTACAGAGAACAGATGCTCGTACAGCAACGCGTATGTCATGTTTCACTGTCTGGCTACTTTCCAAGTGCTTACAATTTCTACAGCAGGCTCAAATGCAACGAAACGGACAGATGCCGAACCAGCAGGCTCATCCCAACGCCAATGCTCCCAATCGTCCTCCTGGATCTAACATGTCCCATCCACAGAGCACCCCGACACAGCCCGGTGGGCCTCAGCAGGTTAATCATCAAGGTCTGCCGAATGGTCAACATCCCAATGCTGCAACACAAGGAGGTGCACATCTCAACACTCCACAGATGGGCATGCGTGGAGGTATACCACAGGCGCAGATGCAACCGAACATGCGTCCTGTGGCTAACGGCCAAGCTCATGGAACGCCAGATGGCATGCAGCAGAGGGTGCTCGAGGCGCAAAGGGCCAATCAACTGAAAATGAATGGCCAGCAATACCAAATGGCCCCGCCAAACCGAGCAAGTCCAGGAGGTATGCATCCTCCAAATGGAGTGGGTAACCAGCCTGCAATGAACGGCATGCAGAATGCCCGCACTCCTGGTCCTCAGGTCCAGAATCATCAATTGACCCCCAATGGCAATGCTGTTGCTTCACCGCACATGCCACCGCCACCAACTCCGACAAGCCAGTCGCAACAGCCACCGCAACTTTCGAGTGGGCTCGTGCCGAACATCACATCACTCACTCACCAGCTTCAAGCGCAGTTCCCGCAAGCCTCGGCCGAAAAGATTCAAGAGATGGCGACTGAACGCCTGCGACACATCCACTTGCAGGGGCAATCTCATCAGCAGGCTCGTCAAAGTGCACTCAGTGCCGCTGCTGGAACACATGCCGCAAATGTGGTGCCAAATGGCTCGCCTGCCTACAATCAGAATCAAGCAGCCTTCCATCAGAACAACGGCAACGGCCAACACACAGCCTTCAACACCAACAACAGTAACGTGGCAGGCAATGCACAGCAGTACGCGGCCGGTATGCGACAACGCGTTCTGGCACAACAGAGCCAAATGCAACACCAAAATCAAAATTCCCCTGTACAAAGCAACGGCAGTCCACGAGTAGCACAGGCCAGCCCGGTACCGGGAATGGCTGTACCGAGCCCAAACATGGCTCCTGCTCATCCAACGCAGAGCATGCCTCTCAATGCCAACAACCGTACTCCCACACCTCAGATGGCGAGGATGGGCAGTGGTCAGGGGGTCGCTTCGGGAACACCCCAGCCAGTATCTCAACTACAGCAGACACCATCTGCGATGCAGCGACAAAGCCCAGTTGTTCAGCAGGCCAGCCCACGACCAGTTTCCGCAGGTGTGGCGAGACAATAGTATGGCTCGTACCCATGGCTCATGTGACTGACTGCTCAATGGCTGGTCCACACTTAATTCCTGCCGCTGAGCTGCGACAGGCAGGAGCTGGAGATTGTTGGTGGATATGTGATCATTTGGTTGAGACGGATATCGAGGTAGACAGAGCGTCAACAAACATTGGCACTTGGGGCAGATGAGGTAGCTTTGATATCCTCCTCTGTAGGCTGAACCTCGTCGCTTGCTCTCGTGGTTCTTTCAAGGACTCTATTGTCGTCTCTTACCATCATTTTCATGTACAAAATTTAAGCAGTTGTTTATCTTCTTCTATGCCCATCTTCTCTTCTCTTTCAACTTTGCTCATGACCTGACATCACATAGTGCGTCAATGGCTCTTCGCAGTCGACCCGCGCTGTCGTGGTGCTTCCACTTCACAACGTGACAAGATGTGCATGCTTAATTCAGTAGGTGCTTTGTCGGCCAAGTGGCTGCACGGCAATATTGTTTTATTGCTTTTTTGCTCTCGTCGTGCTTTCAGGTGGAGCCCCGTATCATTTTGCGGGACCAACCAAGGCACCCCCTGTTTGGCTATCAAGCAGAGCCGGATGGCTTTTCCACCCACGGAGGCGGATCCGCGTATGACGTACCGGAGGCTGGTATGCATGCAGCTGGGTTCTGTGGTTCAATTTCGTTTTGACTCCCCAACCGAATCGAGCAACAAATTCCTCTCTGAAGGATGCCAGTGGGATCGCATGCGCTGCCCGCATCTTGGTTAGTCCGAGACACAAGAGAGGGGGCTGTATGCAAGCCCGCGGAAAGATGTTCCCAAAGCAAATAAACGATATAATCTCTACTATAAGGGTGGAGAAAGGTGGTTCCCAATGGCTTGCAGATCGCGCAATTCTCGACTTGGAGTATAATCTGGCTACGTGGCTACGCGGCGTCCTTGCCCGCGGCTCAGCTGTGATGATGGCGTTTTTCGTAGTCAAATGTTTCTATCAGAGGAGAATGTGATGGTAGTGGAGGTTGGTCCGCTCTGATGGCGTTTTTGACAAGGTGGAGACGCCACGGCGGCACAGCAGCGGTCCTGAATTCCGGTGGGCAATCTTGCAGGTGCCATGGAAAGGATCTAGCTGTGTATAGTGGGTGGTGGGGTGTCCGAGGTCTGCTGCAAGTGAATGATTTCTCATGCAGGTAGCTGACTCGGCGATTGGTTGCTTAAACGTGACATGTCTTGGTTCGAACATGTGGGCAATAGGCGCTCTCACACGAAGTTGACATGGCAAGATAGCAAGTGTAGTTCGGGGAAGGTCTGAGGGGAGAGTATAAACAAGCTGTCGTCTTTTTGTTAATATAAATGATTAGTTATCCATAAGCTCTGATCTGCAGTCTGTTTCAAGCGGCAGAGGAGGCAAGTTTGTAGAGTTAATCAACTTTCCAGGAATGTTATACTATGATTCAAAAATGATCGAAGAGTGACAGTCTAATGGGACATATGTGGTGCGGACTTGAGCCCTGCCGAGCATGACCTGTTGCCGGATGCCGGGAACAAATGAAGCAGAATCCTCCGGGATACAGGTGCATGCCGCCAGCCTTTTGACTACTTACAACGCAATTCACGGGTCTAGCTGTCACAGCGGAACTATTTCCTGTCATGTTTGCACAGTGTGGACTGAACTGATGATGATGATGTATGGCCTTGAAAAGAAAAAGGAAATATAGGCATGGAGCCTCCTCCTCAACCCGGCAATCTTTTGCCTATCTGGAAATCGCATGGACCTATAACCCATGGGTGCACAAGAACTCGACTTTGGACACATTTCGTGCAGAAGCCAAGCTCGGAATGTGGTCATCGCATTCTTTCGCTTCTTGCGTGAGTTCGCAGGTGCCTGTCAGACTTATCAAAGGCCGTCTAAAAGGGAGGTTGTGCGAGGCAGATGCTTGTCGCACAGCAGCAGTCGGAACAAGAGCAGAACTGGTTGTACCACCTTCAACCCTGACCAGGAAGCTCACGACTTCATACCTGGCCAATTCGTCTAGACCAGTGCTGCATAAACTGAAGGTTCCCACGGGATTTAGGACGCGGGAGGTCTGAAGATTGGTCTTTAAACTTTGGAAGCTGCACGCGTCGCGAGATAGATCGCCGATTCAAGCACTGTCGTTCTGGGTGGCGCACCTAATCTGGTGCTTCTCGCCGACGACATGGCATCCTACTGACCAAACATGACTCTTCTTACAGGCAGAATATCTGATTGGAACCACATGTAGTTTGAAGTCGGCAAAAAATGGAAACCCACAAAGTCACGACCGTCTTCAGCAGCTCGCTTAGACATGACCCAGTTGCGGACACATGAGCCGATCCCAGTATATGTAGATCTGTGCTGTGCAAACGTGCAAAAGGCAAAAGCTTAGCGGAGTCTCATCCGCGTATATGAGAGTACCGATTCTAGGTGTGGCAGTCACGGAGATGAGGGAACTTATTTTGCAGGCTTACATCATTGGTGGGTGATCCGTCTTGTTGGCAGGTGATTGGCGCACACGACGACCTGGGCACTCGGAAGCGACGTAAATGGCATAGTATGCATGTCTGTAGTGTACATCTTATACGTGAGGTGGTTTCTGCTTTTACTTTCTCCTTTCTCAACTCTTGATCCTGTCCTGCTCCTGCGTTCTTTCCGTCTAACCGATCTTCCCACTTTGATGCCTGTTTCCACAGACATCACTTATAACAGCGTATACAAGAGACCATCCTCGGTCTTGAAACCAACGATGAACAAGATGGACATCGCCGCCATGCTAGAGCCAACTCACGACGCACCGCGTCCTGTCGCAACACCATCATCCTCATCGCAATCGCTACCACGTCTGCCTGCTATCACACATGTGGTGCCCGCTTTGCAACAGCAACAACAAAAACCCTTCTCATCGCATCAGATTCCAACACACGCCGGAATACCTATAGAGCCACACTCTTCAGTACCGCCTCATCGACATGTCCCGCCACAACGCATGAACTCCATGTCATCGAATAACTCATCCACTCAAGGTTCCATTGGATACAACACACAGTCCTTTCCATCGTCATCATCTCCACCGACAACACAACGCCCTCGGTCAAGTAGCACAGCACAGAGAGATCCTTCTCTCTCTCCATCACAAGCGAACGCACAGCCGCGTCATCGCGGAAAACAAACAAAAGCTGCTTGCATCCCCTGCCGCAAGCGCAAATCAAAGGTACTATCCTCTTGGCCAGCATCCAGCCTCTTCTCCCCCTGCACTGAATGCCGCAACCTCCCCTCTCTTCACATTGGTATGGAATGCTGGATGAGCTACAAAAAGGCATGATTGCTTCTAGGCTAGACATGGAGCCGAAGAGAGTTGATCTAGCGTTGCTTCTTGGTGGATACTGCCCCTGCCTCTCAAGAGTCACCCACGTCACATACTTGAGCACAGAAAGTGGTCTCGGGAAGCACGTCATTCACTGTGTTCTTTCTCCCTTCCCACCACCACTTCTTTGGTTCTCCCTTTCCTACTTTTCTGCTCCTGCGACTCACCGAACCAAGAAATCTCGCTGATCACTTCTCTCTATTGCTCACAGTGCGATGGAGTCCGCCCTATCTGCAAGTCTTGCATCACAAAAGCCACACCCTGCAACTACAGCGTCACACCAGGCATGACACAGCAACAAGCCATGAAGAACCAAATGGAAGCCTACAAACACGTCTTGTCATTGATCAGAGAAAGTACATTGGAGGATGCAGAAGTCTTGGTCAAGATGATCAAGGCAAGGGACAGCCTGTCTGATGCTGTTTTAGACATTCAAAAAATGACGCAGCAGAAGTACTGAAGATGTTTGGAGAGGTCCGCTGAGATCTGAAAGAGACAACAATATTGTAGACGTTCTGTACAGTAGAAGCTTCCAGGAAGAGACTTTGGTGGCGCTTTGATGAAGAAAGAGGGTTTGACATTACATCCATCCCTGTCAGATACCCAGACCGCAAGGCTTGCGGTATGTGAGAAACTCGAAAGACACGAAAAGGTCGGAGCATGTGACTCGAAAGAGCAGAGTCCGAATGAAGAGGAACAAGACGTAGTCCAGCATGAAGTAGTCCTCTTGCACGCCTTCGCTTTCTTTTTCTCGAATCTTTTGCGAAGACGCTTGGTGGACTCGGACCTCACTCCTATCCCAAGGAGGACTCAACTCCGCTGAAAGCAAGACAGGGTTTGATCTTGCACTGGTACCCGTTTTCTGACAAGGGTGGTTCGATCCAGCGGTTATAGTCTTTTCCAGACGGAGTACGCTCCTCGTACCTAGAACCCACCAAGGAGACGTTCTATAGCTGGTAAATAGTCGGGTTATACATGATTTGCCCAACAAGGAGATGTCTCCGCTACTGTCACAGGCGTGTCAAACACAATACTTGTCATGGTTTACGATAAAAATGGCGCCTCTGTTCTTGTTGCAACGTACTCGTCCCGTGCATGACTACTAGTACATAGCTATGGTAAGAATTGCGTCCCTTGCTATCTCGCGTAGGTAGTTAATATCGAGCCGCATAGAATAGGCTTTTTCCGACATCTCATGTAGGAGACCGGTCCGCTCATGACGCCCATAGATTGTTAAGTGGGTACTCCGTACAAGGTCCGAAACGAGCTAAGAGGTGCAACATCTTATGGAGCATATTGGTTGTGTGTGACAAAATTAAATGTAAAAGGTGCGATTCTAGACTGACTGTGTAGTGACCATCACCTAATAGGGGATGCCGTTCGTGAGTAGCTGGAACTGGTCATATACACCCGTGCTGTGACTCTTTCCACTCCAGCGCACAAGCGAGCGCATAAAGTCGGCCGCCTCGCGCTCACTTTTATCGAGCACAAATCTCTCTCTGAAATGCTGGATGGTTTCCGGCTTGAAACATGGCAGGCCCGAGTCCAGCATGACAACAATCAAGTGGCTCAGCTTCTCTGCGTGCTGCCTAGATGCCAAGAATGCCTTGACACAAAGCTCTTCAAACCACTTGAAAGGCTGCGACTGTGTCGATCCGCCCATCACTGCGATCATCTCACCAGTCAACTTGAATGGTGCGCGTTCGAACTTGACACCGCCAGGTGCGATGTCAAAGATGAAACCAAAGTCAATGTGCAGGATGTGACCTGCGTCGTCGACCATGATGTTGCCGTTGTGTCGATCCTTGAACTGCAGTAAGTATGAAATGACCGAGTACGCAGCCATACTCTTGACGAAATTGCTGCGTGCTTGTTGGAAACGAAGCGAGTCCTCTGTTCCGTATTTTGACACCCAGTATTCATAGAGTCCGTTGACCGCTTCGCGACCAAGCATATCACGCGAGATGGAGTTTGGAAGGACATCGATGACACCACATCCAGGGGCTGTGGCTGTCACCCTGTATGGGAAGACATAAACATCCAGTCCAACGTTGTTGAAGATTCCGCGGAAAGCTGCGATCATTTGCAGGGCTAGCACGTCTTGACGACAATCGTCACCAACCTTGAAGATTGCTGACTGCCACACTTCGTAGCTGGTTTCCTTGCGAGGCTCACCCTCTTCAGCTACATGATCAAGCTGCTCGTCAACTGCTTCGAGATCTGGACTCCTCTCTTTGCGGATGCGGAAGGTCGCCATGTACGGAGCCTTGGCGTGACTTTGAAGAGGCTTTCCAGACTTTCGGTCGATACCTACAACAACTCCATCGGGATTACTCGGGAGGTAAACGCCAACATCGACTTGGATCTTGCGTAGTTCTTCTTCGATTTTTGCCTTCTTCTCCGGCTTTGGTCGCTTGATGAAGGGCTTGAGCTTTCCAGAGATGCTTGTCACTTCGCTAAAGAATCCAAACTCGCGCTCATAGAAGTCCCGATCTTCATCCGAGAAACTGGAGATAAGCGAATCCATGACTTTGTCGAGTGTCGGCTTGACGGGATCGGGGATCTGTGAATCTTCGTCCTTGAAAGCATTGGCCTTGATGTTCCAGATAATTTGGTGCGCAAACAGTCCTGAGAATTTGGCAGTTTCGACAATGTAGCGTTCGACATAGCCCAACAGATCGTACCGAAGCGTCTGCACAATCTGAGGTACGTAGAAGAACGTCACATCGACAGAGTGACTTTCCAAAGCACGCATTGCGTATTGTACCACGAAGGCATGGTTTCCGTACGCGGGCAGGAAATATGTAACAGCAGTGATAGGATTGACCGGCGCCCAGTACAACAAATACTACAAGTTGTTAGAGACAACGTGATTCTATAAGAAGTCGCATATTACCTTTAGTTGAGATGAGACGTCGTGCGGCATGCTGTTCCCAAGCATTATTTGCAGAGCATCGGGCTCGTGTAGCGCCTTCTCGGGATAGGTAACCAACAATGACCGGACCTGGTTTTGAATGAGTAACGAAGGGAACCTGAAGGCCATCTGCACAGCCAGGGATGGCGCTTCTGCCCAAGCGGTTGTGACGAGAGCAGCGATTGCGGACTGAATTGTTAGTCAAGTCGGTTACAAGTAGAATAGATTACTCACATCATTGGTTTTACCCTGTTGACCATATGTAGTATGCGGAGCATCCTGGCCTAGAGGGGACAGCCACACGTTCAATCTGGTAATCTCGTTCTGCAGTAAGTGAAGAAGTAGATCCTGTTTCGCTTGCAATGGCTGCATAGGAGGCAACATCTTGGCTCCCATATAAGCGACAGCTTGAATTGCCAGGATAACATCCGACATAACTTGCACTTCAGCTTTGACTTGCAACTTGTTTCCGCCATATGACCACCGAGCAGGGAAGTTGAACCACCTGAGAGCAGCAGACAGAATCTGATCCTTGAGCTCCCAACGAGCCTTCTCATCGTAACCAGTGCCGTAGCTGATAACTCGAAGAGCCAGTAAGATGACATGGAAATGGACCTCGCGAGCGAGAGGGTGGCTACCGCTTCGTCTCAAGGCTGCGAGGGTGACACGCATCAAACGGTGGAAGACGCGACCAGTATGTGGGTTACTTAATCTGGTGGCGTTGAAGTGACTCGACAGGAATTGAACAAGTCTGAAATGAGGTGCGATCAAGTCGTGAATCTGTTGCTGGCGTTTCGCGATGGCACTCTTGTCGGTAGGAGCGAACTCTTCTTTGACGTAAAATGGGTCGAGATGGCTGTGTATCATGTGAGTATATCGATGAGTCAATGGAAGCAAATGAAACTTACTTGAACGTCTGGCTGAAGATGCCTCGCTTCTTTTGGATTGTCGTCTCCCAGCCTTCGGCAATCTCAACAAGGACCCGAGATTCCATCTGCGGGTTCTCTTTGATCACTCCCATCCAGAGTGAGACACCGAGTTTGATAGCTGGTTTGCTAAAAGAAGTAAAAGGAATACTGACCAACTGCTGAGCGAGCCCAAAGCGATCGGCATCTACTTTGCATAGTATTGCCGCCGCCCGTCTGAGATTGGATCTCAAGTCTTCAGCTGGTGCTGGGTGGTGGTTGCGAAGATTGTTGTTCATCTCTCGCAAGGTAGCGGTGATCTCACGAGCCTGTTCACTCAAAGCAGACCGTGGCAAGCCGATGACACCAGTCTGCTGTGCGTGCAAGAGCTCTTCGTCCTGTCTGGACGTTGTATCCAGATAGCGGTATTCTTGACGAGTGGTGTACTGCGCAACAAAGTCTGAAGCAGTGTTGACCCCTGGATCCATCCTACGATCGATGGCGCCAAGTCTCTGGTCGGTTCCCGGGATGAGAGAACCGAGCTCGAGGGCGAATGATCTGCCCATAGAGATACGTCCATACGCTTCCTCATCATCATAATCAGAGAGATATGTCTGCAAAAGCCCTTTCATGTCTAGAGGGGCACGGTCAAGCGTCTTGAGCACCCAGCGACGACACTTCTGTTGAAACGCTCGCAATGTAGTTTGCCTGTAAGCAAAGTTGTCGGAGAGCTGCAGGGAAACATTACCCTTTGCCGAGCTGTAGAAGGACTTGCATTCGTACTCGTCGGTCTCCGCCTCCAAGCAGCTGATCCACATCAGGCTGAGCAGTTCTAAGAGAGCGAAAAGTGACGTTCTCTGACAAAGCGACGAAGGTACTTGGTCAATGATGCGATCAGCGGCCAGCGTAGCAACCTGTTGCACCTTTTCGATACGATGGCAGCAGTTTTCAAGCAGCCTTGCTAGCTGTTGCGCAAGATTAGCTGCCGAAAAGGTCTGACTGCGGCCAGTCGTAGTAAGTGCCAAGTAGGTATCAACTGCGCTCAATGCTACACCAAGAAGACAGTTACTAAGAGCACCGCTTTTGAACTTAGGGTCCAAGAAGTATTCGAGTGTCCTCGTGCAATCTCCGGATTGAGCACGCAGCACTGCTACTAAATGAGCAGCGTTCAAAAAGGTGAGCTCAGCATAGTTGAGAGTCTTGATATCCGTTTCATGTGCTGGTAGAGCAGATATCAACTGTGATTTTAGCTGCACGGCATGTTGTGGAGTCATGCCACGACGAAGGACAGTGTTGAGATCGATACCACTCTCCTGGGTGTCGGCTTTGTTACTGTCAATCAAAGATGGAGTGTACCATGCCAGAGTCTGAAGCTCTTGTTGGTGTTGCTTCGCGAACGCTGAGTTGAGAGAGAAGTCGTGCGCAATGAGGTTGAACCAGGCATCGCGACTGAGTGCAGAAACCATTTCCGGGTCTTCGAATTGTGCATACTCGTAAGGCATGAATGCTGCAAGCGCAGCCAAAGGAGGTAACACCTGCGAAATCTGGCCAACAGCTAGTTTGTCGATCATCATGTTTTTTGTATCGCGGTTAGTAACATCGCTTGTGCTTACGACGCCATCCAACAGATGAGTCAGATAGATCTCATAGAGAGGAGAGGTTGGAGGGATGCTCTTTGCCATCAACATGCGAGCTTCCATGACTGCTTGGAGCATAGGAGTATTGTCAGAAGCTAAAGCGTCGGTAACGTGTCTTGCATAGAACCTCAGCAATGGGCGGAAATCGTTCGGCTCGCTTTGACAACCAAGAGCCGCGGATCCCATGATGATTTTAGCATCGACAGCTTGATTGACGCGACCAATCTTCTGGACCAACATGGAGACAGCAAGTGCTGTGATCTTTTCGTTCTCACACTTCCTGGCGATTGCAACAATCGCTTCGATCACTGCGGCGTGAACGAGGACCGTCTCTTCATCATCGTTAGTGACCAGAGAGATGGAACTCCCTGTAGGTTGTTGAGTGTATGAGCTCATTGAGCCATTCATGGTTCCGTTGGTGGTGCCATTTCTATCAATGAACAAGGACGTGTTGGTCTGGTTTGTAGAAGGGCCGGTGCTGAGCACGTTTCCGAGGCTGTAGAGTGTACTGATAACGAGATCCTGAGGCAGCATTTGCAGAACGTCTGCGAGGCAGTTCGCAGCAATGACAACAGTATCGCTAGTCATCCTTCCTTGTACGATAAATCTAGGCAGCGAACGTGCCAAGTTTGAAGCAAAGGCCTTTGAGGTCTTTGCCAGGATGGCCATGCATTTCAGGGTCACACTAGCGAGCCTCTCATCTGCAAGTTGGACTGGGTCGGTCAAGACACCATCAAGCCAGCCCATAATAACATCCGCATCAGCGATGTCTTCGTTGACTAGCGAACAGCACAGGAAACTGATCAGACAGCTGGCTTTGGTCGAGAAGGCCAGCTGTTGCTGCCATGCCGAACTGACTTGCAAATAGTCGGCATCAGCGTCAAGAAGAGCGACGATCTCAGTCAGAAGATGGGTCAGATCCTCCAACGATGATTCCTCAACACCACTGCCATAACCAGAGAGGTTTTGTGGTCGGAGAAGATAGTCCAGGATCTGGCCGCCTTGGGGAAAGTCAGGAGGCGCAACCATGGCAGTAGCTGAGGCTGCAAGATAGTTTGTGAAGGCATTCTGCAGCAACATTGCACCCAAAGGTCTTCCCATGGAGGCATAGACCTTAAGCAAACGTTTCCACTCTCTAACATGAATGCCATGAGAATTGCGAATTGAAGAAAGATTACCCTCGATGGCAATCATAAAATTCTCGGTGTACAAGCTTCGAAGCTTGCGAGTGACAGAGGCGCGTTCTTGTACTGTAAGAACCTGAGGCTTCTCGGCAAGTGCTGAAAGGAGACCGAGAAGTGAGACAGAGAAAGTTATGGTCTTAGACGCATTATCAAGATCCAGAGTGGAATCTTCAGATGGCTCGAGACGATTGATGTTTTCACCTTGACGAACGTATGTGTCGATTGTGTTGATGATAGTCGTGATTACCTGAGGGCGCAATGAAGGGAGTCTCAGACCGATATTGAGCATGGCCGACGCGACCTCCTGCACAAGAACTTCCCACGGGGATGGATGGACATGGCGCAGAAAAGGCGAAGGCCGGAATGTTTGAGTGTGAGCTTCCGTCAGATACGGAGTTATCTGCTGAAGAAGACGTTCGGCGTGTTGCAAAGAATCGATCGAAGACGAGGCGCGGCACAAAGCTATCAAAACTTCGAGTTCACGGAGACCAATGGGACCTTTTGCGCTTCCATTAGATGAGACGTCGGTCTTGCTATAGAAGGAACAAAGGCGTGATATATCCTGATGAGCTGCGTGTGAAGGTGGAGCCTGCGATGACAGGACAGCCAACTTCTCGAAGGCGCTTCTACGGAGCGTCCCACGAGACGTGTTCCTATATTCTCATGAGTCGTAATTTCATGGCAATCGAGTGAATCTACTCACAATCTCATGATGGCTGTAATCTTCCGATGTCGTTGTTCGATGCTAGGGAGAAGGTGCCAACACAAATGACGTCTCGTTAGGGGTCGGCTTGGCGCGCAGTCGGCTCGGGCACGGAAGCTGCTATGGAACGACTTCCTCAAAAGCCGAGCATCTGTGAGAGGTACTTTTTCCTGCAGCCTTCGAACACGCCCACTGCGATCACTGGTCGTTGGTATAAGGTTTTCAGTATTTGTCTCGTGGGCTGTGTATTATCATGAAAGGTTTGCAGATACGATTTTGCCCAGGTAAGGGTGTCGGTCAGTTCGTGTCGACCCGTGATATAACGATTCCGGGCTTTGTCTCTCTCAGCCTAGACGTAATGTGAATTGGTGACTTGAGATGCTCGTAAATCTCCATTGAATTTTAGACATCAGGTATATCTATGTGCTTCCAAGTTGCTATGCATGTTCTTAATCATGACCACGAGTTGAAATTACAGTATGAGCAGGGTTAGACCTCGAACATGAAATCTACTAGCTGTCTAGCTTGCTACTTTCCAAATGCCCAGAGTGGTCGTAATGTTTCTCGGTTCCAATCTATTTGCTTGTGTATACATAGAGCTCAATTTGAGGCTGTTCGCTGTACATAATGGTAGCACATCCGAACGTGCATTAGATTGATATAGTCAAGGTGGAGTTTGCTTCCCTCCTTGGCC
Source organism: Aureobasidium sp. EXF-10728 (assembly GCA_023848605.1). NCBI lineage: Eukaryota > Fungi > Ascomycota > Dothideomycetes > Dothideales > Saccotheciaceae > Aureobasidium > Aureobasidium sp. EXF-10728. Next base: position 119,053 of record SWBG01000068.1, read on the forward strand.
ACTTGAGGAAGGCCCTGTTCTGAGCAATGGGTCCAGGCTGGCCGATAACCCTTTAGAAGATTAGTGCGGTGTTATCTCTGTAATACGTGCAGCCCGGGACATCAAGTTACACAAGTTCTAGGACCGGAAGGAAATTTCACCGACCGATTGCTGTCTACCGTCAACAAGATGAGATGACCGACAAGACCATGAAGCAGATAATCCTTTTGGACTCAAATGCCAGCAGCTACGAGGATCAGGTTGAGTTGGAGTTGCAGGATTCTTGAGCAAAACAGCTGGAAGAATTACTCAACCGACACTACCAGACTCAATCTGGTTACAAGAATAGCTGGTGCTGCGTGTGAAAGCGTTCTTGGACAAAGCAAGCCATGCCAAGTGGATTGTCGTGTAGTTGACAGGGAAGCGGGTTTGAATTGTTTTGTGGCTGTCGCGCTATTTGGAAGATTGGCAGTTGGGTTGTCATGTGGTGCGAAGCTGTCAAAGCCAAACGGGGAATGGAAGGAGCCACTTTGGGCAAGGTCGCTTGGGACAGAGGCATGCGACATTGGTATGGAGTCGCTCCACCATTGTGCTCAAGCCACAGGGGTGTGTAGATCAGAATATAAGGCCGCGAAGATCCTCACGCGGGTGCCGGGATATACAACAACCAAGGCTTGAGGTGGCTTGGAGGAGATTGGCGGTGTTCGTGGCCAGTGGCCAGGCACTGGGCGGGTTTGTGAGTGCTCAGATAATGACAAGGTTTGGCGCTATAGGAGTGATGTCATTTGTAAACGCTTTCAATCTCCGTTCACGTCGCACAGTCTTTGGACTCAGGCCGGAGAAGATGGGAACAGAACGAGAAGCAGAGATATGAAGCTGAGAGACAAGGACTTGCTCGCACGATTTGTCCCTCTCCACTAAGCCAGCGAAGAGGCAGATCATGGGGATGGATCGTAAATGATTTTCGTGGAGGTTTGTGGACGATAAAGAGACGATCCAGATCAACCCGGTGCACGGGGCAACCGTGTCGAGGATGACGTCTGCAGCTCCCGCATACAATAATGCGCCCACGCCATTGATTTCCATTCTTCAAGAGGCGCTTCGCATCATCCATCCTTTCTCCTTTCATCCAACTCCTCAAAATCCACATCTACGCACCGCTGTCGCTGCTGCTCGAATCTATTCATTCTCACGACTAACCTTATTACCGCCAAAATGCACCGCACATACTCTATGCGCCAGTCGCGCGCACCCACTGCCTCGCAGATCCAGAATCCTCCTCCTCCATCATCCTCCACCAAGGCCGGTAGATTCTTCGGCAAGAGCAACATCGGTAAGCGACTTCTATCACTGTCGCATTGTTCATGACTGACATCTCGCAGGTCACTCTTTCCGCAGAAATGCCGCTGGCGCTTTCGGACCCGACCTCGCCAAGAAGCTTTCGCAGCTGGTGAAGATGGAGAAGAACGTCATGCGCTCCATGGAGCTCGTCGGCAGAGAGAGAATGGAGGTTGCAGTAAGTTGAATTTTTGTAATAAAATTATCGAGGTCTAATGGGTTAACGCAATGGCAGCAACAACTTAGCATCTGGGGTGAAGCCTGTGATGATGACGTCTCGGATGTCACCGACAAGCTTGGTGTTTTGATCTACGAGATTGGTGAGCTCGAGGACCAGTTCGTCGACAAGTACGACCAATACCGTGTGACCATCAAGAGCATTCGTAACATCGAGGCTTCCGTCCAGCCCAGCAGAGACCGTAAGTTCTATGTGATCAAACACTCTCGTGCCATTCTCTAATTCTGTGACAGGCAAGCAGAAGATCACTGATCAGATTGCCCAGCTCAAGTACAAGGAGCCCAACAGCCCCAAGATTGTTGTCCTTGAGCAGGAGCTCGTTAGAGCCGAGGCCGAGTCATTGGTCGCCGAGGCCCAGCTCTCCAACATCACCCGCGAGAAGCTGAAGGCCGCCTTCACCTACCAGTTCGATGCTCTCCGCGAGCACTCTGAGAAGATGGCCATCATCGCTGGCTACGGCAAGCACCTCTTGGAGCTCATCGACGACACTCCCGTCACTCCCGGCGAGACCAGAAACGCATACGACGGCTACGAGGCTAGCAAGGCGTAAGTTTCTGTCATGACGTAAGCTAAATCGCTTTGATACTAACAAACCTCACAGCATCATCCAGGACTGCGAGGACTCTCTCACCAACTGGGTCGAGCAGAACGCCGCCGTCACCTCTTCCCTCTCCACCCGCACTCGCACTCTTTCTCAGCGCCGCCGCAACCGTCACCAGGGCGAGGCTGTCGACCTTGCTGGTCAGGATGCCCCTATGGAGCAATCTCGTGACAGCAACCTTTGGATCCCCGCCAGCCAGCACCACAACGCCGACCGCTACGAGGACGACGATGAGGAGGAGGACGCTAGCGTCGTCAACTCTGTCCGTGGCCGTGAAGAGGAGAGAGTCGCTGCTTAAGCGTAGCACTCGCTTTGTTTTGGTTTCTTTGATCGCGTGGTTGGGCATTATACTATACCCTTGAGCCCTATGTTTTCTTCAAGAATGCGGCGGTAATGTTTCTTAATCTTTAGTCTTTATCTCTATACGGGCAGCAGCGTACAGTCTACTCTTGCCTATACCAGAGGGCCAGCTTATGAAAGGCACGAATAGCATGATGACTCTGTTCAAACAACCGACTTCCTAATCGTGGTCCGTATGAATAAAATGACGTTCGACGTCGCTTTATTTTGAAATTTTCGTAACTGCCTTGCAATCGACAGTCCCCATGCGCTCACGTACAATTACTCGAGTATGTGCGATTCTCGGATATTCGTGTCAATGCAGTGCCATCTTTTGATTAAAGTAACTCTATGTACAAACCAAAAACTGTTTCAAGCACATACGGCCACAGTCAGCTGAAAACTGGGCATCCCGTCCGCTCTGCCATACATAAGCAGTTGAACGGCAGATTAGTACTACGGTGGGTGAC
>SWBG01000069.1:0-120582 GCA_023848605.1 Aureobasidium sp. EXF-10728
AGAGGGCGGGCGAGCGACGAGAGGGCGGGCGAGCGACGAGAGGGCGGGCGAGCGACGAGAGGGCGGGCGAGCGACGAGAGGGCGGGCGACAAGAGGGCGGGCGATAAGAGAGCGAGCGACGAGACGACGAGCGATAAGAGAGTAAGCGACGAGAAGGCGAGTACGAAGAGCGCGCTTTGTCGAGTACGAAGAGCAAGTCGGCGAGTACAAAGAGCAAGTTGGCAAGTACCGTACGGTACCGCGTGAATCAGAAAGCTGGCGCTATTGCCCAGCGCTAGTAGCGCGCAAGGTGCTTAGTCAGTTTCGAGGTATGGGGGATAGACATGGCGCTGGCAATCCGTACGTGTGCCCCCCTTGTAGTTCACTGAGCCACATCCAGATTCCTATCCGCTTCGTCCTTCCGCGTCGATTTCTGGGCCTGTCACTTGGCCGAGCGGAACTTTAGCTTAACTGCATCTTACCAAGTGATGCGGTACCTTTCCTTGTCGCTCATAGGTCACGGAACGAGTACACAGACTCTGAAGACGCGATCAGATAATAGTATGCGGCAGACTGCACAAACCGAGGCGGTATGGACCCGGACGGCACGTTGCACATGGAATGCCTGCGGCAGGGGGAAGATAACAGCAGTCAGCAGCTGAATGACAAAAGTACATCTCTACGGATCGATACATGCACGGATCGGCCTCCAGCATCATGAGCCTTCTGACCATCCATGTCGGGCACGGCAGTCATCTAGCATGCTGCAATGCAGTACTCCCGGAAACATGCAACTGGAACCTGCAAACTGACCCACTAGGGGATTCCACTGCCCCTCCTTGCCAGTGAGTTGTCTGACCAGTGGGTTGTCTGACCCATGTCCTCAGCTTGTCGAATTTGTGATGACTTTTGCGCAAATTGTGTGGCGACAGAATTGGAACCAGCCATTGCAAACCACATGTCCTACGCGGATACATAATCCTAGGATGCGAAAAACTTCCTGATAATCATCATTGGATGACTGCAGATGCACCGAATGGACCCAGGTAACTTGAGCTTTGCTTGGTCAACAATCAACAGGACTTTCCAACCACAACTTGCACATGATGGCACCAAGCTTCATACTCCGAAAAGCCTTCACTGGGCTGTTATGTTTCATGGTCGTGTTGCTTGTTCTGTTTGATCGTCCTACTGCACCTATACCTGGGGTAGAGTGATTCATAATCAGTTATACAAACAAGAGAAACTGATCGGTATCCAGCAATTGGACGGGCATCCTCATCGTCGGCCCTCTCATCACGACGAGATCACACAAAGCTACCATAACCGTGGCCCTTTCACGAGCTACACCCTTCGTGGCTATGACACTCCCGATCCTGAGCTGTATATTGACAAATCCGCGCCTTTCTGCGATGCGCTCAATCATGGCTTCGAGATCAGGGTCCAGACGTCCTGGCACATGGAAGATGATTTATGGCAGATCGCTGGCTCCCTGTCTGACCACCCCATGGTCCGATATCATTCCGAGCAGGTCAAAGGTCGTTTCAACCTCCAGACACTTGTCAAGGATTCCTGGGCCCGACTCGCCACTGCCTGTGTCTTGTTGCCCATAGATGACGTCTATCTATGCATAACTCGCATTGTGTTCCATGCGGAGGCTGCGCGTGACCACGGGCGAGCAAGCTTTATTCGCTGTCAAATCTTTGATAAGCACTGGATCCATCTTAACAACTACCAACTCAAACGTTGGTCTCAAACAATCACTTTCCCTCGAGTATTGGATGTTCCATTCGAGTTCGATCGCGAGGGCTTATGGTACGGGCCAGAAGACGCACGTATAGTCATCGAGCATGATGTGCAAGATCCCGAGCCGGTCATTGTGTTCAACATGATAGGCTCCAAATCTGACTGGAACCGGGGTATGTGGATCTTGAGGCCTTTCTCTCTTCATATGGTACTCCTTACGATACGGGCCAGCGACAGGGCTGGAGCGGAGAAGAACTGGACACCATTCTTTCTCCATGAATCTTCCGATACTGGGCCCGCCCAGAGTGTGCGTCCGCCGAGCACCTACATACACTTTGTGCGATCTTTGGGACCCTTGGAAATCCTCAGATGCAGTCTGATTGACGGCACATGTGACTCAGTCTTCCTACAAGAGATCTCCAAGGAACCAGAAAATTCCATGAACGGCTACTCGTATCTACGTGGTGGAACGCAATTCAGGCCAATTCCTTTAGGCATTCTTGCAGGGCAAGCTCCTGCCGTGGGTATCCATGACTATCAAGGACTACAAGCCTATATAGCATTACCACGGACCAATACGGGAGATACCAAATACTGTCAAGAACCCTTCTACCGACCACATCTGGCGATCATGATCACAGACGACACAAACTTTGCCATGACCTACGGCTCCGAGCCCATCGATTTCGGCCCGAATAAGGTCATTGATCAGACTTCTCTGGACCGACCTTGTGGAGCCGGTCGCATCATGATACCCAACGGCATAGCTGACTGGGACTACACAGCCACGACGCGTGAGGGGGCGACAGACATCATGACGATCCAAGTATCTGTAAACGATGCCACGGTCCAAAGCTTACGCCTCAGCGGTATTCTTGACTTGATAAGGAACCTTCATTCCATACGTCGCATGCTGGGAGACCCTACCACCTTCTTCAATACCAGTACTAGCAAGTCAGATCTGTACAGCAAAACGCCTCATCACATTTTCCATTCCACGCAAGGTATAAGAACGTGTATGGAAGATGCTGCTAGACAGTATATTGAAGATCACACGTCTTCAGAGATGAAGAAACTCATTGATCTGGCAGAAAAAGAGAAGACAGAAGTAGGATATCATGGGAAGCAATTCGACGAAAAAGAGTCAGAAGAGCGACCGCAGGAAGAAGAGGGAAATGGCGATGATCAGCGAATCGATCAAGTTGGAGATAGTGGGAACAATGAGGTAAACAATAGTGAGGATCGAACACAAGATACCAAGTAAGCGTTGGAGATGCCCGAAATAGGCGATGATGCTCAGCAATATGATGAAGACGATAGGCAGAGCCCTACGAATGATGAAGAAGTGGAGTGGAGGAAGGTCTGGCTGATAAGGGTCGTAATCCCTACCGCAGGCTGACTTCTACGTTGCAAAGTCGCTTGAGGATGCCGGACTCAAGGCACCGAAAGTCGATGTCAAGACAACGTGGACATCTCTGGATGGACCTGCAACCATCGCAAATATCGACTTTCAAATCTAACGTCAATGAGTGCCTAGCTCCTGGCTTCTCATCACCGTCATGGAATGAAATGTCTGACAATGAGATCTTCTCTACAGCGGCCATCGTCGACCGGGTCGCAAGACAAGATCCCTATTGCGGCGACTGCCTGACGAAACTACTTCTAAACCGTGTCTGGTAAGAATCTCTCGCCTCTTCTACTAGACGCGGTCAAAGATGCCGATCACAGACAAGTTGTCCCAAAAGCTTTGGAACAATACTCTTACATCGTGGAGGAGCCTGATGCACTCTTCACGATGGTGACTGATGCTGAGCAATTTCAAGTACGCCTCATAGATAGGCTTGTGGATCCAGAGAAACAAGCCGGACAGCTATGTCTTAACGACGACGTGACCACAGATAACGAGTCGGAGCTTTTGGCTTTGCGCAAGACAATACCAAGACTTTTTCAAAAGCACTGGGGCACGCCTAGTCGCTTCAGGGCATTATAGGAGTCTCTTGCCACCTGATGCTAGTCCTTTGCTCCTGACTTGCGACATCCCATATTGCATGTGATCTCCAACAGTTCCAGGCGCTACGGCACCCATTCAGGCACCTTGTCAAAGTTGCTTGGACAAATATCGTAGATATTCCTGTATTCTGCGACAGCTTCCCAGAGCTCTTGCAGGTAGGGAAGCGAGACCTTCATGTAACCAGGAAACACCTTGCCTTCTTGAACAGGTACACCACTTCTCGCAGAGGTTAAGGATGGTAGCCGACGTCCAGCTTCATGCTGGGCGGACACGACTAGTACGTAGGGTTCAAGTCTATCACGCGCTCTGGCTTCAGGATCGTCTGGTCGTGGGGCGCTAGCAATCTTGTCAAGGGCGACTTGGTCGACGACAATGAATGTGGTAAAGCGTGCATCGGTCCAACGAGAGTGGTCTTGAGATCGGGACCACGATGCAGAATGAAGGCGGAGGTCATCAAGGGTTGCCTGGTCTAGCGAGATGTCTTGTATCGGAGTATTGTCGAGACCTGCCATAGCAGCCTCATAGAATCTTTCATTCCTCTTGAAAGCACGTCGGGTATAGTGTGCAAGATAGGCTCTGATGGTATCGACGGCTTGGGGCCACAGACGATCGGATTCTGGAGTGTAAGTCGTGCGATAGATAGCCCATCCCCAAGGCCCGAGGCAGGACATGATGCTGGCGTGTACGCGATAAGTAATATCGCACTGAGATTGGTGATATTGTTGTTTACTGGTGCCAAGGCCGAACTCTTGCCGAAATTGCGTACGGGCAACAGCATGAGTAGGTTGAGGTACTCAGTAGCATTGCGGGGATATCATCTTGTTGTAGATGGGCAGAGATCTAGGGATTTTCGCCAGGTTCGGAAGCTGAGTGGGAGCAATCAAGAGGTTCCCAGACGATCGTGCGTCACAGCTCTGATTGCAACCCACCATGTCGTACAAATGCTGAGCCAAAGCCTGTTGGAGTCAACCTCGCGAGCCTGTAAAGGGTGACTACCCATCGAGAACCTATGCTCGGCGTACAGCCTGTACTTGATCCTACATGCCATCTCTTGACACAAATGATCTGCTAGACACCGAAGGCCTGGAATCGATCGCAGTCCTGGAGACTATAGTCAGATGGGGAAACTGCTCGGCATGCCGATTGGCAAGTTGTCGAATTGCGGCCAGAATTCCATGGTCAGGCTGTTGTTTTCTAGGTTGCCTGCCATTAAGTCGCTCCAGAGACTGTCATGTCCGGTCATCCACAATGGATCTAAATCGAACGTCGAGATAGCCACGTGGTCAGATGTATTCTCCGTCTCTTGGTCGGGTCGATACGTGTTACTTGTAGATTTTTGAACCTCGCCGTTGGTCCAAGTTGGCATCGTTCGTGTGACCGACATGCTGATCTCACGGGCCGCCTCATCACGCTGTAAAGCAACATATTTGCCTGTCTCAGCAGAAAGACTTTCAAGGATAGGACGATATCGCCATACAGGTGCACTCTTGACAACTGTTCTGGCAAGATGATCCTGTCCTTGCAGAGCTATCTCGTACAAACTTCTAATATTGATCGCAGAGGTCGTGGTTGTGTCAAACAGATCGGCAGGAATGCGACGGCGGCTCACCTGAATGATGTAGATGTGAATGATAGATATGGCGGAAAAGGCGACATACTGCGAGAACCAGAATGCGGGATACAGAACTTGATAGCGCGGAGTACCACTGATTGCTTGAGTGACCTCTTGCGCCGCATGGATACAAGATCGTAGCTGGTCACGATACTGCTTGATTTCTGTGTCTGACAGCTCGGTAGAAGGGTCTCGCAGCAGAAGAGGTCGGGTCACGAACATAATCGCATGAAGACGTGCCAATGTGAGGATAGTATGTTGACGCCGGAAAGATGGAATCAAGCTGCTAGGATGGATGGCGCCAGACAATATCGGTGTCAACTTTGACTGCCAATCGCAAATCTCATCACTTCGTCGGGCAGCTGCTTCGATGTGTGAGCGATCTGTGGTGCTTGGCAAACGATTCTGTTCTTGTGAAGCTCTCGCCAGGATGATACCAATCTCGATATGTGCAAGGGTAGCGTGAAGAAGACAGTCTCGTACGTGCGTCTTGTCTTGCTGTCGAACGCCTTCTGGAGTAATGTCTTCATCATTCACAGCATCAGGAAGTTCTTGGTTGGTGTCGTCGATGTGCAGCAACGACATCCGACCCATGACAATGCTCAAGTACTTGTCCAAGGTGAAGGCAGACCAAAACAATCGTCTTTGCATTTGCACAATGATCGGGTTGCGCGTTGGATCATCGGCTCTCTCAGCACGCCTCCGATGTATACCCACTGCCTGCATCAGCTGAACCATGGTGCCGAAGGTAAACAAAGCCCTATTTGGTCTGGATGATGAAAGCAAGTATTGAACTGCAGCAAACCTGGCTTGCACAGACTCAAGTCGTGGAGGGCCAGTTTCTTGTGAGAGCAGAATCTCAGCTTTTTGGTAGTACATCTCGCTTGACTGCCAGCCTGTTTGACTATCAATCGTGTTACCATCAGAGTCGACAGTAAACATGGCCGCTGACGCAAGTATCAACAAAACACATGCTATAGCAGCATCTGAGATCTCGGTTTTGTCGTAGATGCAACTCAACCATTGCTGCACGGTAGGCTCATGCATGTACCGATACGTCGGTGATGAAAACTCAAAGTATCTTTCAAGAAGCCGAGCAGCAGTTCTGTGTTCAGGCCAAACAAATCGTGAAGAATCAGGCTGGCTGACTTTGGCATCACCAAACGAGAGAGTGCGGGTGTCTGTTTCGGGATGCGACTCAGATCTTCTGATAAGAGCCTGCATTGGGCCACGATCGGAGCGTTGCAGTGCTTGACCCAAGAAGGACTGTGCACTGGAAGGTCCAAGATACTGTTCAGCGATGGTTTGTTGCTGCTCTGATGTTGACCTCCGAGCTGTCAATGCCGGAAGAACGGGAGGTGTTGCTCTTGGGTCAATGTCATCTTGCGAGTCGGTAGCTGTGTCGCGATTGGTCTCGATACAAGAGAATGGAGCACTTGAAGCGGACCGAAGCCCAGCGTTCAGGTTTGCTTCCTCTCGCCCAGATGGAGCCGAACATGTTTGACTGGTGGCGGCATGTCGACGCTCAGAACTTGTGAGGTTGAATCTTTGTGGTGCTGGAGAAGGAGGAACAGCAATACCTTGATCGGATCGATGTCAGCACATGGCTTTCTAAACGTAGTCTCGGCAGATTCTTGTTGACGGATACCGGGCCAAGAGAGGCGTTGAACAGTGTTGATATGAAGCACAGCTTTTCCGCCGTCGGCGGCCATCACACGTTTATTCGAGCCGCATCCAACCATTGCCACAACTCATCCCTGTCGAAATGTCGGTCACGCACCTCTGTTGTACTGAGCCTCATAACTGCAAGTGCCTCTGACCTTGACGCAAGGCGCACATGGATGGTCGCCGGTGCAGCGCTTCTTTCTTGCTTTGCACGCATCGCAAGCCCGCGTGACTTTCTGGCGTTTTCGCGAGCTTGCCTGCTCAAATTCAGAGCTCAAGCTATTGTTAAACGGTGTTGTTGATGTTGCGTTTGCAGTGACAGAGTCCGCCATGTCATGAACGTGGTTTGTCGGATATGTGAAGATGAGAGGAGAAATCGGAGGCGGAGGCGGAGGCGGAAGCGAAAGCACAAGCACAAGCACAAGCACAAGCGGAGAAACAACCGCGTTGTGGCAGCGGCAAAGGTGCGACCCGCACCTCGGACATCCTCCGGCTTCTTGCTTTTGCCGACGCCACGAAGCCGAAAACCTCGCCGACGCGTCACTAGTTTCGCTGACAAAGGTCCTGATACTTCATCTCTTCTCCTACAGCAGTCGGTGACATGGCCGACTCTTCGGCCAGGGGAGCGGGTTCCGGCCGCGATCAAGCTAGAGATATTAGTGACGCACGCTCCGCACAGTCGGCATCGTCAAAAACCCAACGTCCGAAAGGTCGAGTACCGGCGTAAGCAGATGACCGACGAAGATTGCATTGAGCGGACGCGCAAGATTGACAATGACACACTGCCAGCTGTCGACGCTGTCATCTGCGAAAAGTCCGTTGTCGAGGCGGAGTGCCTTGCGATGGCTGCCTTCGCTCAAACAAGATCGACGAGTGCATCTTTCCGCCTTCGAAGCGGCAGAATAACTTGCATGCGTATGACAGGTATGACTCTTTGTCGGTCTCGGTATTGATGTTGACTGATGAGCTTCAGCCTATTGGGGAGTTCTAGCGACCGCAACCTCCGCGACTCCATTGTAATCCAGGACGACTTACAACGCCGCCGCTCTGTCGTCGAAGCCAGAAACGGGAACGATTGTGAAGAGCATCAACAAGAGTCATCTCAAACTCCTTTCTACATGCGTGCTCCTTGGTTCGTTGATGTCAACGTGCCACACACGCCTATCTTGATTGCAGAATCATCCGACTCTGCGTTTGCAACTCGTTTTCGACAGGCCATATCTAGTGAGCCACAACATCACATACCTCGTGTCGACTATCCAGATGATGAATACATTCTGAATCTGTCCGATCAAGGCTGTGCCTTGCCAGAGCCAGCACGAGCACGCTATCTGGTGGAAGCCGCAGTGCGATCTCTTGGTCGATGTTTTCACATCCTCTTGCGCAGTGTTGTGATGGACGAGCTCGAGCAGTATCTACAAAGTCCAGAGTCCATTTCCATATCTGTCAAGAGCAAATTGCTTGCTGTCTTTGCCATAGGAGAGTTGTATACGACAAGAGCATCTGTGACGATTGGCTCTTTTCCCGGCCTTGTTTACTTTGCCAGAGCCACCAGAGTTCTTCAGGTCATACCTGAACGGCCACACATCACTGCGATCGAGACAAAACTTCTGCTTGTAAGTCTCTACTGGCGGAGTTTCCATTCTTCTTTGCTGAGTGGATTACCTTGCAGTCTCTCTACTCATTGTGCCTGAATCGTCGTCATTCCGCTTATTCGTTGGCTGGTTCAGCCATTCGACTCTCGGTTGTAATGGGAATGCATCTCAATGTACCCGAGTCGCTCTCTTTGGACCCTGTTGCGCGTGAACATAGACATCGCGTCTGGTGGACAGCGTACATCTACGATCGTATGTGGTCAGCGAAGTTGGGGTTTCCACATGCAATACCGGACGAAGCGATCAAAGTCAGTCTACCCACCGACATTAGTGACGCCGCAAACCTGGGAAACTTTCCGGATTGCGCTCACTTTGTGGCCAGAATCAGTCTGGCACGATTGTCAGCCCGCGTCCTTCATTCTATCTACGGGCCTGCTGTCCAAGAGATGCCTCTTTCGTCGAGAGTGCAAAGTGTTTTCACAGACCTACGCAAGTGGCTAGAAGATTTGCCTGCTCCTCTGAAGGTTGGTACAGAAAGCATGTTACTGGTTGACCCCCGAGCGAGCTCTCTGCAATTGATGTTCAATCAGGTCAGTCCTCGCAGCCAGATCCGTCAAACCCGACTGACCCAACGAAAATAGCTTATCATTCTTGCAACACGCCCAGTACTACTCCACGTTCTCCGCAACAATCTGGCGACTGCAGAAGGCAATGTGCAGGTTCCTGTTTCGGCGGCGACACTCGCCGAGGCTTGCGTGCGATACGCACGGCATTCGTACACCATTCTGAGCAATAGTTGGATCGACGGATCCTTGGTGGCGCTTGACTACTCGGACACGCAATACCTGTTCTCCACAGCAACAGTCCTGGCCGTCTCAGTACTGTGGAGAAGAAGCACTACAAGGTTGGAGCCGGACAAAGACCGCTTTGATTGTCTGGTAGACTTCCTTCAGCAGTTGAGAGATAATGGCAATCTCCCGGCCGCCGAATTCATGAAACACATCACCGCCACCAGGCCACTCGTCGAGATGACGATGATGCAACAGAGAACTGACCTGCGCCTGCCCATAACGACACCTGAATCGCAAGCTCAAGTCGCGCAGGCTCAAGCAATGCAGAATAATCTCACGTCAGGTCATGCAAACGCTGTGTTCTCATCAGGTGATATGTTTCTGGACCCTTTCTTGCAAGATCTATCAGCCCAACCAGAAGCAGATCTCAATTTCATCCAGCAAGCAATGATGTTTAACGATGATGACGCATTATATTGGCCAATTCTGAGTGGACTGGACGCTCCCGAGAACACTTGAAACCCTGCTGAAAGCGAAGGCAAGTGAAGTTTTGGCAGGATAAGCTGTGTTCAGGCATTGGAGTGCAGCTACACATCATACGTTCGAGATGGTTGTCATGTTGATTGAGCTTACCCAGCTCGATCCTGGATCTGAAAGCTAGCTCGGAAATCAGCCAGAGAGCAGTGTTGGCTCCTTCTCAACGACTCCCTCCGACCCACCAACAAGCAATTAGCAAGCGCGACTGGACAAATTCCCAGAATTATGCAAGTTGAAGAATGCAAAACTCGCGTGTCACGAGCCTCCCAAGCAAAATGGAATTTGATATACGAGCCTCTATCTGCTCCCATCTCTTGCCACCTTCAGCTCGGTCGTGTACCAATTCTGTAAAGCTCGAATGTCATAACTCAACGCCGTGGTGTCAAATGTTCTGAGGTGCTCTTTGCAAAGAGCGCCAGTATTTGACAATCGGCCGACCCACTTGCCGTGTCGTCTAGCTGCTGCAACGATGGCATCAATGGCTTTGACGAATTCGGGCTCATCACCATTGGCAGGCACATAACCAAGCAGAGATAAAGCCAGGTCGTTTGGCCCAACGAACACCATGTCCATAATCAAAGTCAACGTGATTCCTTGTTGGACAAAGATGGTGGCACTCACCAACGCCTTTCACTGCGCAGATGGCATCAATATTATCCACTGCCTGCTTTGACTCGATTTGAACACATGTGATGATTGTTTCGTTTGCAGCTTTGATGTATGTGGGCAGATCGATATCGTGCGCAATGGCTGGAAAGGCCGAACCCTGCCCCCTAGCTCCTTGTGGAGGGAATTTTGCGTTGACAACGATTGCGTTGGCTTCCTCTGCTGTATTGACTTGGGGCACAATAATGCCGCTGATGACGAACTGTCAGCGATGCACTCAATCTTCAATGAATCTACTCACTGTACTCCAGCATCCAAGGCGCGCTTGATCAAATCTGGATGTGACATGCGCAGCCGAACAATGGGAGACACTCCCATGGCGGATATAGCGGCTGTTGCACTGTGCATGCCATCATCATCAATATTACCATGCTCGCAATCAATGATGATTCCCTGCTGGCTTCTCAGTATAACAGACAAGTTTTTGCAGTCTCATGTGCGCACGTCAAACCCAGTCTGCGCCACTACTTGAGCTGTACGGAATGATGGTAAGCCTAAGAATGTCATGATCGGTTTCGATCCTGTCTGTAAAGCATTGAGGAGACGGAGTCGAGGGTTGCTGATTGCGGTGGAAATTGCAGATTTGTAAGCCATCTCGACGATGATCTTATGGATTGAGATTCCGGTGGTAGAAGCAAGGTGCAGCTACCATCTTTATGGTGTGCTGAGACTTCCGGAACATGCTGCACGTCTGTGATGCGTGCAGTGTGCGGTACAGTGGTCGCCGAGATCAAGCTTCGGCGATGTAGGATCGATGCCGAATAACGCTGAAATTTGCCGAAACGCTCGAGCTTCGAATGACCTTTGGTGGAAATCGTGCTTCTTCGACATCGATGTGCCAGGGTTGAGTGGGCACTTCGATAGACGCCTCAGCCATGCGGATGATGTCAAACTTCACTTCAACAGCACAAGATCAGTAGGGAGGAATGATCGGGGAATCTATGCGAGGGTATTGACGACATGCAGAAATTGCCTTGTGCTCTATATGTCACGCTCGCTGGCACAAGACATTCGCAGTGAAAATCGCTCAATCTTTACGCTGGAGTGTGTGATATCCAAGCTGCTTTCTTGCTTCTCCAATTGTTGCACCGCCGGCAATCAAGTCCCGTATACCGCTCTCGCTGGCCTCTATCGCTTGTGTGGCCTCAGCGACTGCTCTAGCTCGATGGCGCGGCACGACAACAAGACCATTTGCATCTGCGACGATGATGTCTCGCGGGTTCACGCGAACATTACCAATACCGATCGGCTCATTGATACCTCCAATCTCCACACGATCTTTGCCAGTCCTCATCCAGCGTCCGGCAGTGAAGAGTGGGTAATTGTCGCTGAGAGCTTTATCGACATCACGACAAACGCCATCGATGACAGTGCCAGCGACTTTTCTGATGCCAGCATATTGGGTCATGATGTCCCCCCAAACAGTACAATCAGTGCGAGATCTGTTGTCGATGACCACAAAGTCACCTTCGGCAACGTCGTCGATAAAATCTCCAACACTTCCCGGTGGATCGGAAGCAGGCACATAACGCACAGTGAATGCGATGCCCACGGTCGTTTTCTTATAGTTTGCCAGGGGCATGATGTTGGAGACTTGTCCGGCGATTCCAAGCTTGTCAAGGGCATCGGAAACAGCAGGAGTATCCGCATGAGCGAAAAGGCTCACCAGCTCACGATCTTCTGAGCTCATCTTGTTGGGGTTGCTGCTATTCAAACTGTGATTTGGTTTGACAGCAATGGCCTGGAATTGACTGTCGTGCATGACTTCGGCAACAGACTGACCAGAACGAACGGCTTCTAGCATACCATTCTGACGGCGTTCAATGCGCTCTCCAGGATCCAGGACTTCTCCGATGCGCCCGGCTGGAATGAAGACCGTTCCACATCTGTCTGCGATAACATAGTCATCCTCATTGACCGTGACGCCTCGCACCTGCAAAGCTTTCCCGGATTCGTACTGGAACACCCGCTCACGAGCGCTGATCATGGTGACTCCTCGGCCGTACACTGGGAAACCGATGGCACTACTTCCATCGATATCCCGACTCATGCCGTCAATGACAGTGCCACGAATCCCCTTGGCTTTGGATGCATTCGCAATGATATCGCCCCAGCATGAGATGCCTTCGGTACCACCAGCGATGACCAAGATCCGATCATGAGTAGTGACAGCGTCGATGACCGGAGTTATGAGATGGACCGCCGGAGCAGTGGCTAGCTTTGGCCCGACTCTGACGGTACTGGCACGTCCGACGATCTTCGGGCAGTCCCAAAGAGGTTGCAGACCATAGGTCGCACCTTGAAGTCCCAGGAAGTCCAGGGCATCCGAGACTGTATTGGTGTCGAGAGCTGACAGTCTGTCGAGGATTTCGTTCTTGTTCATGCTGGCAGATGATGCACAAGGTGGCCGGAGGCGGTTTTGCGAGACAAGCCAGGAAACTCGACGATTGCGGCGGACATATCTATACTTCGACAGGCCTTCGGCATAGAAGAGTCCGGCGACTTCGTAGCTCGGCAAAGAGAATCATCGTCGGTCCTTCGGTCTCGGCATCAGCACGACCTTCGCCGACGACATTCTCGCAAGTCAGCGTATGCATGCCAATCTACGCTCTGTGATCGGCTTGATACTCTCTGCATAGCCCTCCGCTGCTCGGCTGTCATTAGCTACTTATGTTTAGAACAGTCATTATACTTTGGAACTGTGAGTTGATCACACGTAACGAATTCTTGAGCTACAAGCTGCCGGGCACAGAGATACATTGGGAATGAGGATGAAATCATGTGGATACACATCTCACAAACTGAAATTGCTCATCCTGGCAAGACTACTGAACTGAAGGAGTAAATAACCCAAAGGTGGCGTAAGGTTCTGTTGCGCCTAATGCTTGGTAATGCTCGTGGATCCGATGACCTCACTGATGCTTTGGGCAATGTACTTGACATTACCGAGAGTGACTTTTGTGAATTGTCAGCTCGTTTTGAAAAGGCCTTCTGGTGGGTGTACTTACGTCCGGTGATGGAGATGCGACCAGTGTGAAGTAGATATATGTGATATCTGTCCGCTAGAATGGTAGCCTGATGGGGAGTGATACCGATGTATGAGAACATGCCGATCTTACAAGTAATGAGCTTCTCTTTGTCCTGAGGTCAAGCATTGTGAACTTACCTGCTTCAAGATGTAGTCCCAATCTCTGGAAGGTTGAAATTGGAGCAACTCTGCGTAAAGAGCTTGGCGCATATCATACATACGGGAACTCATTGAACGAAGATCTTTCATCCATTGAGCGTAGAGAACCTTATCATCCAGTACTTGCGCCACAAGTCTTGCTCCGAATGCAGGTGGTGTAGTCATCTCGGAGCGCAGGATTTGTTCAAGCATGCTTTGAACTCGTACCCCTGTCTCTGCACTTCCAGTCTTGACATGGAGCGCGCCAACTCTTTCGGAATAGAGGCCAAAGTTTTTGGAGAAGGACTGGGCGATGCATAATTCGATATCATCGTAGTCGAGGAAATGTTGTAGTGCCCAGCCGTCTTCATCCAGGTCACCGGAAGCGAATCCCTGGCTGTTCTTCTTATCAGCTCTTGAGTATGAGGATAACCTGTTCATGACTGACTATGCTGAATCAAAGAACGGGAAAAGACGGCGACGTCTGCAAAGTTCCGCAATTGCTTTCCACTGCTCTTTGGAAGGATCTATGCCGGTTGGATTGTGGGCGCAGGCTTGGAGGACCACAATATCTCCTGGTCTAGATTCCGTTTCTAGCATGGTCATCATACCATCAAAGTCAAACTTGTTGGTTGTCGCGCTCCAGTAGGGATATGACCTCTGAGTGATCTGTCTGGCGGCTTTGGCCCAGATCAAAGGATGGTTTACCCAGGTAGGATCGGAGAACCAGACTTGCTTGGAGTCCATGATCTCGGCAGTCAGCAATGCTCCGATGTGATTTGCACCTGTACCGGCAACAGTTTGAACAGAAGAGATGCGTGTATCCGCACAATGTCGGACCCCCAAAGCAACCCTTCTGGCACCCCTGAGGAACCGTGGTTCGCCTGAGATTGGCAGATAGTCGTGGTTCAAGCTGCAATCTTTGCTGAGCTGATCCTTAGCCATAGTGACAACTGGTAAGGTCCATGGTTCGCATTTCTCATCACGATATACTCCTGCACTCAACATAACAGAGTTCGGATGCTTATCCGCCTTTGCGCGCCGGATGATGCCAAATGCACCGTCTTCTTCAATGTGCGTTGCGTTGGAGAGCAGAAATGCCATGATGGAACGATTGATGATTGAAGTGTTTGCATGTGCGTTCGATTTGTCTCTTGTCCATTCAAGAAATTCCAACCAAGATAGGGCGACAACTCCCAAGGTGGGTCTAACAGCCTTCGGCGGCGCTGCTCAGTGAGCCGAAGCTTTCGCCGAGATGTTGTGACAAAACATCGGCCTCCTTCGGTCAGCTTCGCCGAGTTTATGCAACGGCGCACCGCGGCTTCCCGCCCTCAGACGCACTGGTGGTTCTCCTAGATATTTGGTCATGCTGTCTCGAGGAGCAACCTCTTGCTGGGTGGGCCGGTTGATCTGCCATTGCTTGAGTGTACTAGGCGCCCTCGCCCCCTAAAGCAGTCAGTCAAGCTTTTTTCCATTACATTTTCCCAGCACATCCAACCAATCGAGTCAGCCATTCAACCATGCTATCTTGTGCAGCCGGAATCGTTCACCAAGAGCTAGATTTGGTCGTTGACGAAACCAGAATCAACGTCGCGCTGATTCGACGAGACGGCCTTCGTGCGCCGATTTTCTTCCTGCACGGGTTCGGTTCCAGCAAGGAAGATTACCACGACATGATCTTTCATCCTGAACTTGCAGATCGAGGATTTATCGCTTACGATGCTCCTGGCTGTGGCGAATCTACCTGCGAGGATCTTGGCAAGGTCAACATCGAATTCCAAGTCAGGACCGCAGAAGCTGTCTTGTCCGCACTCAAGATAGATGCATTCCATCTTGCAGGTCACTCAATGGGTGGATTGAGTGCTCTATTACTCGCCCATCTACATCCGGGCCGTGTCCTAAGCTTCATAAACATCAAAGGAAACCTCGCCCCTGAGGATTGTTTTCTCAGTCGCCAAATCGTGTCGCATTCATCAGACGATCCAGAAGTCTTCTTTGCCGCATTCATCGACCGGACGCGTGCGTCGCCTTTCTACTCAAACGCAATCTACGCTTCGAACCTGCGGCACAAAGTACAGCCTAATGCTGTTAGCGGGATCTTCAAGTCAATGGTTGACTTGTCTGACAACTACAATCTGATGGACAAGTTTTTATCGCTGCCTTTTCCAAGGATGTTCATGTATGGCACACAGTTTTCGGGATTGTCATATCTAGAACAGCTCAGGGCCAACGGAGTCATGCTTGCTGCAATTCCGGAGTCTGGTCATTTTCCGATGTACTCAAACCCGACTGAGATGTGGAGGAGGATCGCGGACTTTCTGAAATTTGCTAAGTGACATTTAGACCACAGGCAGTAAAACACATAGATGTTGAAAGTTCAAAATTATAGACTCAGTGTTAACCAGCCTTTGAGTCTTACAACTGGAGAGACAAGATATGGCACTCTCAACCAAAGGCGAATTATAAGATGATCTAAACTTTGCACATGGCATTAACTACTACCTATACAACTAGGATCTTCATAACACCAGGCCTGACATCTTGGCAGCCATGATATATTATTGTGCTTTGTGCTGGCATCAAAGAAACTCAAGTTCCATTGGCGGTTTTGTTGCCCAAAATCATGACTAAGGGTACGACCCTGTCAAAGGAGCTGCCGCCAAGCACTTCCGACCGAGGTAAGCGCCACCAACACGAGACTTGAGAATCTCCATAATCGGGGCCATCTCTACGACGAGCTCAGGAACCAATGAGCAAATCAGGTGCAAACATGCATACTCGCAAAGAGCATCACCCATCGTTGACATGCTCTGGTTCCAGCCTCCAGCCCTCGAATCCAGCCGTCTTTCCAACAAGGAAGGTGTGATATGCAGCAAGCACAACGTGCTTCAGACGATTGGTCTCAAACGCTTCATGCAAGGAACGACAAGCAACTCTCTTCCAAGCCTCCATCGCATCCGCCAACTGCCAAGCCTTGGCAGAACACTGAACTTTTCGCAGAACAACATCACTTCCTCACCAAAACATCATCCCCAACTTCCAAACTCTCTTGTCGACAAGACCACGCTGTGAGCGCCTCGCTACTTGGCACACGCGGCAGGAAACGGTAGACTGTTCCTTCTCGCGTCGCTCACCACGCGATATCAGCGTGGTTTTACGATTTTCAGCCTGCATGGCACTGCCTGTTGCCATCATTGGCTGATCCGATATGGCAGGAGCTGTGAGAGCTCAGTCCCGAGGTAAGCTGGCGATCGGTATAAAGCTGCAACAGCTCCAGGTTTTGTGAAGAAGATGTAAGTCAATTCGGTCAATTTTCCCCCTGCCTTCTTTCATTCTCTACATCGTTTCAAGATGCGCTTCAGCACTGCTTGCCTCGTGTGCACTGCTGCCATCATTGGCCAGGCATCCGCTCAGACCTTCCAGCGTCTTGGTGCCTGTCCAACTCTTGGGTGCATCTTTCCGCCCGACCAAAGCGAGTTCCTTCCTGGCCAATGGTTCGACATCCGTCTCGAGACTCACGCTCCCCAGAACGGTAGTGAAGTCGTACCAGGCTACCTCACTCCCGACGAAAAGTTTACTTTCACAATCGCTACAGATGGCAAGCAAAAGGACTGCAAGAGCGCTACTTCATACTTCAAGGTTGCCGAGCCTGCTATCGAGAGATGGAACTTCACCTGGTACGAAGATCTCTTCGCCCAGGCTGCCAAGACACCTTCGATGGTGAAGGTCGCTTCGAAGGCCTACAGACAGGTTGCTTTGTACGAGCCTGGCAACTACATTGCTACTCTCACCTATGGCAACGGTAGCGTCACGCAGGCTAATTGGACTGTTCGCGACGACAAGATCTCGCAGAAGGCGAAGAACGTCATCATGTTCATCGGTGATGGTATGACTACCAACATGATTACCGCTGCTCGTCTGATTGCCCACCAAAGCGTCAACGGCAAGTACCAATCTCGCATGGCAATGGACAAGTTCCCCGTCCTCGGCCATCAGATGACTCATTCAATTGACTCCTTCATCACTGACTCTGCCAACTCGGCCACCGCACTCTACACTGGTCACAAGAGTACTGTCAACGCTCTTGGTGTCTACGCTGACTCGTCACCAAACCCTCTTGACGACCCCAAGGTCCAAACCATCGCCGAGTTGTTCCACGAAGTCCGAGGTGGTGGTGTTGGTATCGTTTCTACTGCCTTCATTGCCGATGCTACCCCTGGAGCTCTGACCGCTCACACTCGTAACCGTGGCCAGTACGGCAACGTTGTTGATTCCTTCCTGAACGGCATCACCAATTACACCTGGCCCTCATGGAACGGACCAGACGTTCTCTTCGGTGGTGGTGCTGAGCAGTTCATTCCGAGCAGCAAGTCTTTCCAGGGCAAGGACTACTACAAGGAGTTCCAGAACAAGGGCTACAACCTCATCCAGAACAACACTGCTCTCAAGGCCGCGCCCAACACTGAGCGCACTCTCGGCATCTTCTCCGTCTCGAACATGGCCAAGTGGCTTGACAGAAATGTCTACAAGAACAACACGCAGATCCCCAAAACTGCCCCTGACGGCAGCAGCGGTGCCGCAACTGACCAGCCCGGTCTCAAGGAGATGACTCTCAAGGCCATTGACATCCTGCACAAGCGCAACCCCGACAAGGGCTTCTTCCTCATGTCCGAAGCTGCGTCCATCGACAAGCAGATGCACGTCCTCGACTACGACCGTGCCCTTGGTGAACTTCTTGAACTCGACGACACCGTCAAGGCCACCCTCAAGCATCTCGAGGAGATTGGCGAACTCGACAACACCCTCGTGATCGTCACGGCTGACCACGGCCACGGTTTCGATGTCACCGGCGGCGTGGACACCAAGTACATGGACGCTCAATCCAGCGACCGCAAGAAGCGCGATGCAGTCGGCACTTACGAGCAATCCGGTCTGTCTCAATACATGGTCGCCAACCGCTCTGCCCCCATTGGCAGCGACCAAAACCTTGTCTACTCTGCCGGTGTCGATTTCCCCGTCAATTGGGACCCTCGCTACACTCTGCAGTCTGGTCTTGCCACCTTCCCCGATCACCGCGAGAACTATCGCGTGCACAAGAACGGACCTAGAATTCCTGCTCTCAACATCACCGGCTTCTCGTCAAATGACTACTACGTGAACTACATTGATGCCGTGACTGGCTTTGTCGTCAACGGCACGCTTCCTGTGTCTGCAGACCAGGGTGTACACTCGCTCACTGACGTCCCTGTCTTCGCTCAGGGGCCTTGCCAGAGTGCTTTCGGTGGTGTCTACAACAACGTTGACATTTTCTACAACATTGCTTCCTGCTTGCGCCTGCAGAGAAACAAGGCTCCCAAGTAGATGTTCGGTGGCATAAAAGCGTTAAGTTTGAAAGATACCTTGGTAAACAACTTGGTTAAACAGTGTCAGCCATTGCAGGGCTTGACCAATTTGGACTGTAAAACAGAATTATTGAATTGAAGCCGACGAGATTAAAGATAAATTAGTGCTTGCTCTCGCTCACGTATTGTCTATGTTCTGTGACTCTTGTGTTCTATTCCAGCTACCACACATGCCAAAATCAAGCATAGAAGAGACGACAGCCTCAGTCTGCCTCTCCACATTGCCGTTGCGACTTGAGCTGTCCTCCGTTTCCCCGCGTTTTGCTTTCTTTTATCGACGAGACACCTCAGGGGAACCTTCACCTCTTACTTGATCGACATCGCTATCCACTAATTGCAGGGATGTGCATACTTGCTCCCTATAATGAATTGTTGCAGCTAGGGCAAGGATACAACTCGTTCTTGCAAACGCCTTGCATAAACGACGCCGTCAAAATCTTAGAAGTGCCTTTCCGGTCAAGCAGCACGGTCACTCAACCCGTTCAGGTCACATACAATGCACGCTCCATAGAGAAGACACCTGATCTCGTGCGCAATATGGGTGTATCAGCAGCTTCTTGCATAAAATCCGGTACGATCAATTGCTTTGGGGTATCTCTCACAGACGATGGGCCAAGTTTCGCCTCGGATGAATTGAACATCCTCATCAGCGTCAAAGTCATTACTCGTGAGTTGTGTCACCGTCACCATGCAGACCGGCTATAAAACGAAAGACCTTTGACGTTTCCATTCTTGTCTTCGATAGGGTCGACTTCAGATCTCGAAGACGCACGCTTGTGAGAGACTCTCAGCTTTTGCTTTATCCGTCGGTAGTGTACAGGTAGCTGATATGACCACGTCAACTCTAGCGTTCCTCTCGTGAATCTTGAGATGGATTCTGCCAAGTTCTTTGAGGTCTATGGAGACTGCTTCATATCCGGCACGTTGGCCAGCGAGCATGTTATGATAGCATGATTATGAGCCTAACGATATCCCATCCCAGGATTCATGGAAGGCGGCGAGCTCTTTGGCTCGTTGTCCATAAGAACATTAGACAAACAGGATTGCAGTTTACAAACAAGGTATGCAATACTATAGCCCCGATACAGTCTTTGACTCACAGTCTCAACAGGATCAACGGCTACCTAGACCAAATCAACAACGCTCAAAACTCTGACTGTTTCATCAATGCAATGTCTGGGTTATCCACCACTCTCGCCCAGATGAACACATCCCCCACTGTCCACTGGTCAGGCGCTGGGCAAATCAAACCAATCAATGAAGAATGGACTCTAGACTCTTTCATCCAAGCCGCTTCCTCTTTTCCATCTCGAGCAGCTGCTTGTCCGGCACGTACACACGCAATCTTGACATGCTCGAACGACAACCCCAGCTGTGTGGAATGGGCGTCTGGTCATCATGTCAAGGTTTCCAGGTTCGATGGCATGAAGGAAGCAGTCGGTGATCTGCTCGACGGCTTTGTGGCATGTAAGCGTGGTCTTGCGCGACTGCAACTCATCATAAACGAGCCGGAGAGATACAGACTTTCTGGTCATGATGATCCCATTGCGTTAGATATGAACTCGCTTGTGTCTGCGCGCAGGCTGATAAGAGAGGAAATGAGCAAGATTGGCGACGCCATTGATCAGATCAATGCCGATCCACCTGAAACGCCAGCGCTCGGTCTGAGAAGTCCTACGGAATGGGCGGCCAGACTACCGGTGCTTGGTTGATGCGCCTCTGCAAATGGCGCTAAATGAATAGATACCTCCGAGCACTCATGGGATATTGGGTCGAATTTTGGGTCGCGCTTACGAGAGACAGATTTCTGACACTTGGGAACAAGAATCATAGAAGGGCAATACACTTAGACTGGAAAAGATATCTCTGTTTTGCATAGTGTGGTATCATAGTAGGTCGAATCTTGATGGAACAGAAAAGGAAAAGAGAATAAGATTGATAGAAACAACATCGAAAAGCAGGTTTAGCTCAGTCTCTGGAGTGATGTAGGGAATCCTAGAATGCGCACTTTAGAGCGGACTCCAGTCTCTGTCTCTGCCCGCGCTTCCAGGACTAACCTCTGGTGGAGACATGCGTGGCGAGCTGATGAGACTGTTGCTACTGCCCATACTGGTTGAACTTTTGATGCCAGCGGGACTGCGTCCTCGGCCGATCCATCCAGACTTTTTCTGGCTGCGACCTTGCTCTCCCTCGAGCGCACTGGCAGAGACCTTTCTGACGAGCATATCCCCAGAGGTTCTTCTCAGCGATCCGAGACTGATTCTTCTCAGATGCCTAAGACTGTTTTTGCTCACTGTATCTGGTTTCTCCTTGTCCTTCTAGGATTGCTGTGGTGTGGAGGGAGTGACGCTGCGTTCCCTTCTGCCCATGAAGCTTCTACGCCCGATACTGCCGCCCAGGTTTGCGCCGCCGGGACTGCCTCTGATAGAGCCAAGCATAGATGCCGAGTCGGCAGTCGAAGGCCGCCATGAACTCCTCACGACAACACTGCCACTACCAACCTTGACTTCCTTTTCGCCGCCGGCGCCCTGGTCGTCGAGGAAGAATTGAGCTTCTCCCAGCTCGGCACCGTTGCCAAAGGTATGGTGATCCGAGACGACGATGCGGAAGGACGAGTCCGGTGTACACGACAGCTTTTTCTCGAGACGCAAGTCGGACCAACTGACCTCTTCCCCTTTGGTCTTGAGCGGTTTGGTGCGGATGATTTCCTTGAGACCTTGAGGTCCGTCGTGCAGGATCTTGACCTCGACTTTTGTGCCGGCGGGGAAACCGTTGGCGGAGAGGATGCTGATGGATGCAGTGCCCGTCTCGGACGTGGTGGGTGAGGTCGTGTTGTTGCCGAAACTGCGGGTGCGCGAGTGTGGTGTACCGGGGCCTTCAACGTTGACTGTGTACTCTGAACTCTGTTGTTCAGCAAGAGGTGCTCCAGTGGTCATTCCAGGCATGGGTGTATCGTCAGTCACAACCTCATCAGCATCTTGCTCTGCATTCGACTTTCTGCGACGGAAGCCTCGACCGAGGAACGAAGCGCCACGGACAACATTGCCGCCAACGAAGACTGCGCCTTTACCAACACCCTTGACGGGTGCTCCGACAATCTTGCCAGGTGCTGCGAAAGTGCCATGGAAAGTGGAAGAGCCTTGGCGAGCTCTGGTGACATAGTCTGGCTTAAAGAGCATGCCCAATCTGACGGTTCCACTCTTGCCGTCGAGTCCAAGAGTGACTTCCTGTCTACGGAAAGGCTCAAGGATGTCAAGATTGATGGCTGCCTTGCCGAGGAAGTCTGCTTTGTCACCAAAGTCCCAGTCGAACACGTCGATCTGGAAGTTGGCGGCTGTTCGGGAGCGGATGGGCACTTCGAAGAATTCGTTCCAAGCAGGATGAAGGGTCTTCTTCTGTGTCTTGCTCTTGAAGACTTCCTTGCCGTTGAGCGTGAACTTGCAGTAAGGGTCGGAGTAACCATTGCGATCAGCAGCTGGCAGGTCGGCGGCATCAAGAACCTCGACACGGAGATTGCCTTGGTTGTTGATGCTCTCGGAAGGATCCAGCTTCATCTTGACGGGCAGATACTTCAAGCTGACGGTAACGCTGCTGTCGCGGCCATGACTGTCCTTGAGTGTGAGCTTGGTGGGTGTGTAAAGCGCAGACTTGAGAACTTCCAGAGTCTGTCCGGTGAGCTTGGCCTTGATGTGTTTGTCGTGGTCGTCATCCCCCTTGGAATCAACCTCTTCCACAAGACGAAGCGTGATCCTGGACAGATCAAGTTCGCGAACCATGGCATCACCGGTTTCGTTGAACGCGTATTGCTTCGAGCGCGTCTTTGATGAGGTGTATGAAGCGAAGAGCATATCATCCATGATGACTTCCAGGTGACATCCGGGAGCAGCGAGGTCGCCATCGATAATCTTGAAAACAAGTAAACCGGATTCTGGAATCCAGTCAGTATCTGAGCGTCAATGAAGACCACTGCGGACTTACCATAGTGTGAAAGCTCATCTGCACTGATGCGAACTTTAGGAACTTCCTTCTTGACCGGCAAACCGTCGTCTTGCTTATTTTCGTTGAGAGCGAGTTGTTGGCGCATCTCGGCAGCTGCAGGATTCGATTTGAGAGAAGTGATTGTACCTGCAGTGTTACTACGAGCACGTCCTTCCGGTCTCGCTTCGAGAGTTGGAGTGGGAGGCTCCTTGGTGGGGTCAGGGATTTCCAAACTCGACTTGTCCTCCTTCTCCTCATCCTCGGGGTCGACAACATTTAGTGTAGGGAAGAAAGACGCGGTGAAGTTGAGGAGACCCTTGGCTGAGCCTGTAGCACCAAGACGCAGACCTTGAGACAAGGGGTTTTTGGTGTCGTTAACGAGATATTCGCCAGATTCATCTTGGTGTGCATAGTCCGAAACAGCAAGCTCGACCATACCGAGCAATCTGTCCTTGCCAATCTTCTCTTCGTCCATGACCTCAAGACTGAGCTTTTCACGAGTAGAGTGTACAGGCACATAGAGGACCTCGTCGAAATCTGGGTTGAGGTTGTTCTTCCAAGTGACTGTTCTCGCCTTCAAGACACCAGAAAGCATGACACGGATGTACGGATCAGACTTGCCAAGAGTCTCGAGGTTGCGCAAGTCACGAGCGTTCTGGAAGTGGAAGCGCATAACACCGATGGGGGTAACGTAACCACCAGAGCCACCGAGAGCGCCCTTGAGAGCGACAGGCTTCCATTGCAGCAACATCTTGGCACGACCGGTCTTGACACCAGCGAGGTTGTACCACTCCTGACCTCTCTGCATGAGCTCGAGCATGTCGTCCAGCTTGAGCTGATAAGTACCGATAATAGGATCGGCAGCCATGTCTCTGTCGTCTTTGATGACAAGACCAAGCTTTGCGTTCTTGCGGTCGCTGATGAGAAGTTCCTTGGAGGCATCACCAAAGATAGGATTGTTTGTCCTCTTGAGCTTCTTGCCGACGTGGATTTCCTTGCCGTTGAGGAGAAGGACCGGATAAGGGTTGAGTTGACCAATCATGCTCTTGCTACCATCGAGCTCCTTTGCGCTTTCGATGGTGAACTTGGCGATACCAGTATTGCTTTCTGGAGGAGGCTGGACAGTGCCGTCTGGAAGTTTCTCACCCTCGAGTACAGGGAAGAAGCGAATGTCGGCTTGGATGACACCACGAGCACGTCCATTGGCCATGACTTCGAGTTGCTGAGCCTCAAACTCTGTTTGGTGCTCGAGTTGATCCAGGGCGAAAGTAGCAGCACCCAATTCCTTGTCCTTGCGGAATTCGTTGTAGTCAAAGACTTGCAGGGTGAGAGCATCCTTGAGACTGGTGAGAATGACATTGATGGTCTCATTCCAACGAGGGTTCTCGTTTTCATGCACGGTCTTTGTTTTGCCCAGGACGTCGCGGTTGTTGATGGAAACAGCACAGTATGGATCCGGAGTGCCAGAGAACTTGTCGGGGTTTCGAAGACCTTGGGCTCCGTGGAAGGTGATCTGCAAGACACCGATGGCCTGATCAACAGGATTTCCAGCAAGCATCTTTGCAATCTCGATAGGGAAGACGTTTGGTTGGTACATCATAGGACCCAAGTTGGCGTGGATCTGTTCCTGAATGAAGCTTTCCAGACCAGGGATAAAGTTGATGTCGAAGCCGAACGTGTCGCCACCAAGAGGCTTGCATACGTAGTCAATGGTGGGTCGCTCGAGGAAGCAGATTTCGACCTTTTCGACATAGGGGAAGGGAATCTGCAGCTTCATCTTGACGCGCATGAGGCCAGAAAAGGCCATGTCTTCGACGATGATTTTCATGCCCTTGCTGACCATGCCCTTGCCGAGACGGACCTCGAGGACGACTTTGGGGTTGATCTTGTTCTTGACCTGGCGAGCAGTCAGGTCGGCCGTGTCGTTGGGGGTGAAGCTGAACTTCCAGTCCATGAGGACAATGTCGTCCTCGGCCTTGGGGTACGTCTTGACGTGCTCGAGACGAGGAGGCTTCGTGCCGAGGGTGAAGAACTCCATGCGCATGCTGTCGAGGAAGGCGGGAGTAGAAGTGGACAGGATCTGGTCGACCGTGTTGACGATGGAGGTGCAGATGACGGGGGCGCAGATGGGCCAGAACTTGACGAGGAAGCTGTTGATCCACTCGAGCGACTCGACATCTGTCTCAATGCGGGCCTTTGCCATTTCACGATTGACGTCGTCGCGGAAGTTGCGGCGGACTCTGCGGATCGAGGTGCGGTAGTAGGTTCCACAGATGGCCATGACGATAAAGACCCAGCCGAGACCTCCACCCAGCACGGCGACGACCCAGGAGGACAAACAGGCAAAGATGATGACGCCCGTATTGTGGTACCAGTCGCCAAAGAACTTGTCATCCAGCTTGGCCTCGAGCATGGTCTGGTGGTCGAGCAGGTTGTCGCCTTTGGCACTGGCGCTGTCGGGCAGCTGGCCGAAGCGAGGAGCCCAGCCGACCTTTGCCCAATCCTCCTCCTTCTCTGGACTGATGCCATTGGTGGACCCTGCGGTGGATCTGGCGGGTGAGGGGAGAGCGGCACTCAGGGGCGCGGTAGGAATATCGTAGGCGGGTTTGAGGTTGTCGTCTTGGTCGGACGCGAGGACGGCTGTTTGGTGCTGGCGGATGTGCTGAAGCTCTGCTGGTAGTCGCTGCAGTTTATCAGTAGTGTGAATGGCATAATACAGAAGAGAAGACTCACGGCCTTGACCTGGCGGGCCTTTTCGGTCGACGAGGCGTCGGCGTCGAAGCGAAAGGCGGCGGCACCGCCCTTGCGCGACTCTTCGAGGAGCTTCTGCTCGGCGTCTGCGGCCGTGACTTTGCTGTGCGGGTCGCGAGCAGCTTCAATGGCGCCTTGCGACTTGAGCTCCTCCTTGGAGTGACCGCTGTGCACCCCGTCCAACATTCTTGACCTTGATCTGGGACCCGCTCGAAGCTGAAGACTGACAGAATCGAGCTTAGAGATGGATGGCCGTCCAAGGAGTGACGGCAATCATGAATTGGTTGGGCAACAGGTATACAAGGAAAGACGGAGTAAAAGTGTGAGTCTGATACGAAAGTTGGCACAAGAGCGAACACGCAAGCTCCCAAGCACCGACATGGTCTTTGGTCAGTACCCCACACTGCCTAGACTCAAGCCACATCATACCAGCCCCCTATTTCCGTCTGCCTCGAGTCGCACTCGATGATGCCTTCACACGAGTTCGCTCGGGTTCTGCTAGACAAACACGTCCCAGCACAGCCTCGAGCCCAGACTTGGAAAATCAAAGCCATCATCACACCGCTCGTCCTCAGCCACAACAAGTCTTGTATGCGCGCGCGCTTATTGTCGCGAGACCGAGACCCTTGCGCTACGTCTCGGCCGAACAGCTCCAGGGACAAAAACAGGGCAGCCTTTCTCGCTTAAATCGCGAACAGGGTGCTTACCACGACATGCTTTTCGTGATTTGATTCTTTCATACAACCATGTTGATTGAGCTTTTGGTTATGGAGTACCGCTCAGTGCGAATTATGCAGAGGTGAAATGTTTGGGTACAACTGGGAGGGTGCTCGAGGGGGCAAATATAGGAGGAAGTCATGTCTTCGGTGTTCGAATGCTGACGAACTAAATTTTCTACTTATACGCAGATTCGACCGGATACTTCCTCCCACTGACCCCTCCAACTGGCGAGTCCTGGAATCTCGCTACTTTTGGTCGAGTGCCTCTGTTTCCTCCCCTGTTGCTCCCAACCTCGCTGCCGCTTCCTCCGTCCCCAGATTGCCTTGCTAGTTCAGGCCGCTCGGGACTACGCGTCGAGGTTTGTCGAGAGCGAGACGACGGTCGATGAACCTCTCGTGCAATGTGTGTGGCAAACAATGGTGATACCGAAGGCATGAAGCCCGACTTTTGCGGACTCGTCGAGCGAGGTTTGAGATGAGTGGCTGAACTGGATCGTCGCATGTCGACTTCGTCATCCACAGGAGGAAAGTATTCGCGTGGGCTGCTTGGACCGTGGGGGCGTCTATGCCGTATGTTGGGATCATGATACGTTGGACTTGGTCGCCGGCTTGAAGATTCATGGTGGTGAGAGTAATGGTGATGGTGTTCGGGCGGCGAGTCTTGAACAGACCCCCGACGGCTATACTGTCGGACGTGATCGCCATCACTGTCAAGATCTTGATAGTGGTGCTTGTCGGGCAAACTCTTGCGCCGCCGGTGATCACGGTCCTTGTCCTTTTCCTTGGTAGCCGCGTGACCATCCCACAGGTGCGGACTGCCCACGTTCTTGATGACGTTGCCGAATGTCGATGCGACAGTCTTGCTCCTGTGCACAAACGAGTCACGAGGACTAAGTGGAGGCCTGCGGCGGCTACCATTCCTCACAAGACCAGGCCTGCCATCGATGGTTCTGAACAGAGGGTCTCGGAAGTAGGCTATAGCGAAGTTCTTGTGGTCTGGGGGCGACTCGTCATCGGTCAGAGCATTGTCCGAGTATCTGCTGATTTTGCGATGGTGCTTGGAGTTGTTTGGTGTGTCCGGGCGGTCCTCGATGGGCTGGACTCGGATACGCTCTTGCTCTTCGGCTTCACGGCGCAAGCGGCTGCTCATGCCCTCATACCATTCAACCATGCTGCTGTCGGGATGTAAAGGAAAACATGATCGCGGCAGGACTTTCGGGAATGCGTCTCCAGTTTCTGGATTCTTGATGTCCCACTTCTGTACAGCCTGCCGCAAGAACTCGGAGTGTTCGTCAGGCCCTAGCAAGAGCTGCACAGTCTGCCACATGATATACCCTTCAACCTTGAGAGCTGGGACAACGGGGTCGGCATAGCGATCTCCAAGATTGGCCAGCGGCTGCAGACTGTGCAAGCAGCCCAAGTTCTTGTAGATGAATACAATGGTCGATGAAGGAGTCGAGAGAAAGAGTGGGTCATAATTGCCGTTAACTGCCCGGTAGAATTGGGCCATCTGAGAGGGAGTGACATCTGGAGATTCGGATGAGTCGAATGTGCTTGTCTGTGAGGAGCAGTTAGTGTTGTGACGATAGTGTAGGTAAATACCATGACTCACTATGGTTTTGTGTATGCCTCGCAGTAGATTCTTGAGCATATCAGTGCCTGTTCGATCTTGCTTGAAAAGGTAACCCCAATACTGATAAGCCTCTTTCTGCTCTGCTTCCGACGGGGTGGAAGCCATGATTATGAGATGATGAGAAAAGTCGGGCAGATGTGCAGACTTATAAGGGTCGAAGCGTAATGTCTCAGGAATGCAAGTAAGACAGGAGTCAGACAGACCCCTTGACTTGAATGGATGCGGACTTGAGCCTTGTTATAGAATATGCTTTGTTATAATTG
This sequence comes from Aureobasidium sp. EXF-10728, assembly GCA_023848605.1. Classification (NCBI taxonomy): domain Eukaryota; kingdom Fungi; phylum Ascomycota; class Dothideomycetes; order Dothideales; family Saccotheciaceae; genus Aureobasidium; species Aureobasidium sp. EXF-10728. Next base: position 28,515 of record SWBG01000069.1, read on the forward strand.
TGCAGGCGTGACAAGAAAAGCAACTTGGCGGGGTGAGCGGGCTTGAAGGCTTCAGCCCGTTTTATTATATACACGCGTCGGCAGAGCGATTGGTGGGCAGTAAGGCAGCACTGCAGTTGGTAGTGTGAGCAGTCCGAGTGACTTCGAAATTAGCCTGCAAAAAGCAGCAGGCAGCAAAGCGCAAAGTGGATCGTGAGTCGTAAGAGTCGTAGAATCGCGGACAAGGCAAAGCTGTCAGAGCAGCAGCAGGAAACAAGAATGCGACGGAGCTGCAGCAGCACGAGGGCGCATGGCTTGGATTAAAGAAGCAGCGCGTGCAGCACAATGCAAAGAGGCCACGGTCGAGCGGTGAGCGTGACTTTCAGTCGCACGCATGCAGACAAGAGTCACTGGCTGCAGGACGCTGTCGGCTTGACATCACGCTGCGCGTGGTGCCCTGTGATTTGTCGATCCTGATATGCCTGTCGATAGACGATAGCTGCTCATCTCTCTCATCTTATCTGATGCTCGACGCGCCAAGAAGCACTTTACGCGGTGCCACGAAAGTCCGACACGCTTGGACCTGTTATTCCATCAACAACAGAAACGCTTCCCGTCTGGCAAAGACACACATACACATCACACCATGGACGGCCTACAATTACGAGATGAGGCGGTGCGCGACCGCATCAGAGCGGCTGAAGAGTTTCTCGACCCGAGTATGTAGACGCTTCGTGACTGCTGCCATACACAATCGCTGATGTTGCTTTGACAGACGACCCCCGAGCGCGCAGCTACCGAGCAGACATCCTCGTTATGCTGGGTCGCTCGTCACGGCGACTCCCCGTCTCGCTTGATGAGATCCGCGCGCACAGCACAGAGATGGCCGAGGGCATCCTCAACATGCCCTTTGACTTTTCGCAGGCCTTTGACCGCGCTGTCAAGAACATTGTCAACACGCTGCCCGGCAGACCCCCCCACGAGACGGCCGAAGACACCATGTACTACTGCGCCTTCTTTGGCAGCTTCGGACAGTTCGCTACCAATCCTCGCACCCTGAGCTCTCAGCACCTCAACCACATGGTCTCGCTCGAAGGCATCGTCACCAAATGCTCCCTCGTCCGCCCCAAAGTCGTCAAGAGTGTACACTACAACGAGAACAAGTCGTCGTTCCACTTCCGCGAATACAGAGACCAGACCATGACCATGAACGGCGCCGCCAGCTCGTCCGTCTACCCGACTGAAGATGACGAGGGCAACCCGCTCGTCACCGAATACGGCTTCTGCACCTACCGCGACCACCAGACCATCTCCATCCAAGAAATGCCTGAGCGCGCTCCTGCAGGCCAACTCCCGAGAAGCGTCGACGTCATCATGGACGACGACATGGTCGACAAGGTCAAGCCCGGTGACCGTATCCAGCTCGTCGGCATCTACAGATCGCTCGGCAACCGCAACGCCGGTGCAGGCAGCTCGACTTTCCGCACGCTGGTCCTCGCCAACAACATCATCCTTCTCTCGTCAAAGTCTGGCGGCGGCATTGCCCAAGCTACCATCACCGACACGGACATTCGCAACATCAACAGAATCTCGAAACAGCGCAAGGTCTTTGAGCTGCTCTCACAATCTCTGGCCCCCAGTATCTACGGTCACGACTACATCAAAAAGGCCATCCTTCTCATGCTCCTCGGAGGCATGGAGAAGAACTTGGACAATGGCACACATTTGAGAGGAGACATCAACATTCTGATGGTCGGCGATCCGTCCACTGCAAAGTCGCAGCTTCTGCGTTTCGTCTTGAACACGGCTCCGCTTGCAATCGCCACGACTGGTCGCGGCTCTTCCGGTGTCGGTCTGACGGCTGCAGTCACCTCTGACAAGGAGACTGGTGAACGCAGACTCGAAGCTGGTGCCATGGTTCTTGCTGACCGTGGTGTCGTCTGTATTGACGAGTTTGACAAAATGTCCGACGTCGACCGTGTCGCCATTCACGAAGTCATGGAACAACAAACCGTCACCATTGCCAAAGCCGGTATTCACACTTCGCTGAACGCCCGTTGCTCAGTCGTGGCGGCCGCCAACCCTATCTACGGCCAGTATGATACTCACAAAGATCCCCATCGCAACATTGCTCTGCCCGATTCCTTGCTCTCTCGTTTCGATCTGCTGTTCATCGTGACAGACGACATCGAGGATGTGCGAGACAGACAAGTGTCTGAACACGTCCTCCGCATGCATAGATACCGTCAACCAGGCACTGAAGAAGGCGCCCCAGTCCGCGAACAAGCCACTCAATCCCTCGGCGTTGGTCTCGAGGAAGAAGCCGACGCTGACAAGACGTCGGAAGTCTATGAGAAGTTCAATGTCATGCTTCACGCTGGTGTCACGGTTACTGTTGGCCGCGGCTCTGGTCGTAAGGTCGAGGTCCTCAGCATCCCCTTCATCAAAAAGTATATCCAGTACGCCAAATCAAGAGTCAAGCCAGTTCTTACTTCTGGAGCCGCAAACCACATCATCGCCACCTACTCGTCTCTGCGCAACGACGAGATTGAGAGCAACCAGCGCAAGACTTCACCAATGACTGCTCGTACTCTGGAGACCCTCATCCGTCTGAGTACCGCACACGCCAAATCTCGCTTGTCCAACCGTGTGGAACAAAAAGATGCCGAAGTTGCCGAAGGCATCCTTCGCTTTGCCCTGTTCAAAGAAGTCGCCGAAGACGAGCGCAGAAAACGCAGAAAGACCCGCGCAACCACCGAGACACTCTCCTCAGACGATGATTCCTCGGATGGCGAAGACATGGACGCAACAACAACAAATCGCAGCTCGACCCGCCGCGGCACCACTCCGGCCAGACGGGGCGCGCGAAGAACACCAGCCAACGGAGATGACCACACAGCCTCTGGTGCATTACCAGACGAAGACGACGACCTCTACTCGGCCACCCCTCGCGCAACCAGAACCAGAAACACGATGCAAATACAATCTTCCCTCCCACCACCCTCATCCTCACAATTTTCTCTCGCTTCCTCACGTCCTGCATCCCAGCTCCTCGACTCGCAATCTCAGTCTGCTGCCCCAGAGTCTCAAGAAATCGAGGAAACGCAGGATGAGGGTATCTCTGCACATCGCTTGTCGGTGTTCCAGACAGCACTTGGTCAGCTCATCGATGGCCCGTTGTTTGCCAATGATGCCGCGGATGTGGAGCCATTGGTTGCCGCTGTGAATGCCAGGGTGGGGGCTAGGGAAGAGGCATTCAGTGCTCAAGAAGCGGAACAAGCGTTAACAGAGTTGAATGAGGCCAACAAGGTCATGTTCAGCGGTGGTGTGGTGTACAAGATATAGAGTGGGAACCTGAACGAAGGAGGTGTGTTTGGCGTCAAACGGGGATTAATGTACGGGATATCCAGGCTGGAGTTTTCTGGAGCAAATTTATTACAATGGTTCTTTTTCTTCACTCAACGTCTATATTTTTCTTGTGAATGGTGTTTATGCTTCTTGCTTTCAAATCTTGGTGCGCGTGCTTTCTTGCACGCATTCTTCTCCTCATCCTCCAAATTCAATCGTGAATCGCCTGGATCGGGACAACGAGAGGCAACGGGCATGTCGAGAATCAAGGACCTCGGAAGTAAACTTTGGGCTTGGAGAGTTTGTTTGGACCACAGAAGCACAGGGGTGCGACGTATTTGTGTATTGGTTCTACTATCGCTTGTGTAGGCAAGCAGAGCCCTTGTCAGCATCTAGACGCGTCAAGCGATGACTGGCTCAATGAGATACCCGATGCCTATCGCTATCTGATGATCGCCGGGGTCTGGGCGGGTGGATTGTTGCAGTTGGCCAGAGAGTCGGAATTATTCTGCGTGTAGCGCTCTCTCTTGTGCTGTGCGGCTCTCGACCCCTTGAGAAGCTTGCAGACATAGTCTTGGTAGTTCATATAGTCCGGAGTCGATTGACTAGTGACACTGTTCGCTAGAGCATGTTTATTTCCCGCTCACGGCGTGGCTGAGTGGTGTACGTCGCCGATCTTCTCATCACTGCTGGACCATTCTCTTGATGCGATCAAGCAAGACGGTACTCTCTCTTCCCAGCTTCCTTTGACCGTTCTTGCCACCACTTCTTGCCTTTGCCATTGCCTTTCTAAACCTCTCTCTTTCTTCCGTCTTCTCGGCTCTCTCCTGCTGTGAACGTTCGTAGGCAACACGACGCTCCTCGGCCTCTCTCTTTTGACGCTGGGCAGCGCGATGCTCTTTGGCGAAGGGAATGATTTTTTGACGGCGACTGTGGTGGATGCCCGTAAGATTTGACTCTGTCTTTTCTTGAGGCGCTTCTGCGACAGGAGCAGGCAAGAGTGATGATTGCTTGGGTTTTATTTGTCGCGGCGCTTTCGCTTTCAGCTCGACCTCTTCCTCCACAGCGACTTCGTCCGGCGAGTCGTGTTCATGGTCGTGGGTGGTGGCATATGTCGATGGTCGTTTTGGTTGGACGTCGTCTCCAGCTTGTTGCTTTTGCTTTGCGTATTCCTTCTTCAGTTTCGCCTTTTCGATTAGGTTGCGCTTGATCTGGATGGCTGCGAGGGAGATTGTCAGCGCGTGATGGCGCTATGTGGGACGGGCGCGTTCGTACTCTTGCGACGGTGGGTGCCGTCGGGGAGATTTTGGGGGCCGACGACAAAGCCCTTTTTGTGCTTCTTTGCGGCGCGGTCGGTCGAGGCATCGTCGCGGGGACGTTTCGTTATAGCCATAGTGACTTGTGTTGTGTTGATTGTGGTTGTGGTCAAGGTCTTTGATGCTTCTCCTTCCCCACAAGAAGTGGAATTTCTTTGATGGAAATGCGGGAGAGAAAAAACGCTCCGCCGCCTCGGCCTTGGGCTGATTGCGCTTGCATCAGATGACTCGACCAGCGTGACGACGAGTCTTTTCTTTCTTTTTGTTTCAGCTTGTGCTTCTGAGCCTGACCACCTGTGATACTCTACAACCAACAACTGTATATCGTCGCCAGCACTCTTCACACCATCCCATCCCCTGCCACTCTTTGAGCCCTGACCGAGTCATTCTGACGTCGCCGATTCTTTATCAGATTGCAAAACCATCAGGGTCCCCGATCGACTGCTAATTCGCCCTCACCGCCCGGACAAAAGGGGACACACGACACTTCGCTCCGGCTCTGAATATCCTTCACGAACACAGGCAGCTCGGAGCTGGACCAATGTGCTCTGAGCTGCAGAATGCCGCACTCCAAATACGATAGCCCCGACAATAACGCCCACGACGCTCAAATCTTCAACCCATTCTTCGCCGACAACCTCCGACATGGCTTCGCTCGCCAACCCACTCCGCCCACCGCCATCGACAGGCAAGATGTAATCAGGCGTTTGAAAACGAGGGGAAATGTCGAGACACAGCAGGAGCCACCGCCGTCGCCCACGCAAATACTCCACATCCACGACAGCAACGCCCTAGGCCTCGACATCCCGCGACCACGTTCTGCCTTGCATCGTGGTGACTTTAGAGAAGACGACAACTCGCAACAACTAGTCGCAACATCTCCTATCGTGCCATGGCATTCTCAGTCGCAGCTCCTACAACGCCCGAGGGCTGCTTCTCAGGCCTCCTTATCTGGCAGCTTCTCGTATCAGCCACCCACAAGTCCGCTCGTCCACCAGGCCAATGCCAACGACATGCCCGACCATGACATGCCCCACTTCACCCCGACAAGGAATCCACATGTCCCCTTGCACCGCCATTCATCATTGCGTGCTTTTCCCTACCAAGCACATCAGCCTCGCCGATCCATCGGCTCAATATCCTCCTTGACTATGTCACCTTTCCCATCAGCTCGACGCCCTTCCATCTCGGATGCTTCACCCCTACAACATGCTCCCATGGTTGGCTCGTACGAGGAGAGTATTCTCAGGGGCCGCATGTCTACAACGCCGTCGAAACCCCTAGATTTTGTCGCTCAAATTGGCGTCCTCGGCAAAGGTGACTGCAAACCAAGTTTGAAATGTCCACCCCACGTCTCGATACCATTTCCAGCAGTCTTCTACAGCTATGCGTCTGGAACTACCACGGATCCGGAACCGAGTCCTTACGTTGGCATGCTTGATCTAGAGAACACTTTGAAAAAGACCGACGATTCGGAAGCTGCACGTCGACGACGAAAACATCATCATGACCAAGAACACAGCAAAGCAATTCCACAAAGCTCAATAGCGTCCTACAACCACGATCACGACAAAGTCAATCGGCGTCAACATAAACTCCAGAAAAGGACAAACACAGCTGCACCAGCAGGATCATATCGCATCCCAGAAGTTGGCCAACTGCAGATCGTCATCAAAAATCCAAACAAGACTGCCGTCAAGCTCTTCCTCGTCCCCTACGACCTTTCGGACATGCCACCTGGTACAAAAACATTTATCCGTCAGCGCTCATACTCTGCTGGTCCCATTATTGATCAACCCATTTCCAACCTTGCCCGCTTTCCAGATGTGAGCATCACCGAGAAACCAATTCTCAGATACCTGATTCATCTGAACATCTGCTCCACGCAAAAGGGGCGATACTACCTGTACGGTGGCACAAGAGTGGTTTTCGCAAATCGAGTGCCAGATGGAAAGGAAAAGCTACGCACAGAGATGCAAATGCCAGAGCCGAGATATTCTGTCTGGAAACCGGCTGCCGCTACAGTAGATACTGTCGACGTGGCAGCAAAGGCAAAGCAAGATGCAAAGAGACGCCGCAGCGCCGTCTTCCCTTCGCATGCCTCTTCCTTTGACATGTTCCCTCAGCCCTCTTCTGGCTCGGTCGACAGCACAGCGTCTTTCAAGCATTTCTCTTTCAGACCTCAGCACGAGCATTTGCCAACACTGGAAAGTCGACCACAGAGTCGTGGCGATATGGATATTGATGTGGCACCCACGAACGCGTTCTCGAGCATCGCCTGGGACAGGGAAGAGAGGGGAGAAGAAGCATTCGTCTTTGAAAGACGAGATGGTAGTGTCGACGTTAAGACGCGACAGGAGAGTCTGCTATCCAGGAAGCTCAAAGATCTGGAAGTCAGGGGCCGCGAGTGATATCTGTTTGTCATCAAAAGGCGTTTCGGTCACGGTTTTGCGGCGCTTTTTCAGATTCGCGATGCATATACATGGATGGTTGGAAGCTCAGAGGTCTTGAGCATGGCGTTTCTGGAATACTCTTGCGGGCAAGGGACTCTCGCTTACTTCACAAAGTCAATTGCTTGCTATCAACATTTGACGTTAGGAGAATAATATCCGGTATCAAATGGCTTTTATTTATATCCGCCTGACCACGCCAAAGTCTTGAACACCCCACGAATTCCTCTCGTATCTAGACTTGGTTACAACCACGGATCGTTCGGAACGATATGGAGGCCGCGTGGCTCACTTCCATCCCACGCGCTCTATCTCTGTCTTTTCACGGCTTGCTTTGGCGACAGCAATCCAATTTTGGGATCGTCGAACCCTGCAGGATGACTGCATATCTTTGAAATCTACGTTGCGCATCACAGAAGAGACGGTCGAAGTCGATTGCGAGTCAGACAAGCTATTAGCACTTCATTCTTCTTGTCGAGCAACGAGGCATTTCCCCGCTCGTTCATGTTCGCAAGCTTCGCTAAGCTTTTGAGCGATATTATTCCCGTCTTGGCCAAAGTCTTGTTAGATACGAGGTGTGCTCTCCTTCCTCTTTGGGTTAAGCCGCGGCGGATGGCAAGGCCGAGTGACGCCAATGTACTGTCGTCTGTATCCTCCCGCGACGATAGATAAATACCCCCTATCCTTGACACGGAACTCTCTTGTCTTGGTGCTTGGGCTATCAATTGTGAGCGTCGTTTCACACGACTTTATTTACTGACGATGGGCTCTCAGAACCTCGCCAATCTCACCTTGGGTGGTGGTGATCCTCGTCAAGGAGAAAAGAACCCCGCTCTCTTTGCCCTCGACAATGGTCACGAAGCTCCCACTGATACTGCAGTCGGGTTCAGCATCGAAGCAGCCTTGGTTCACAACGACCCCAACATCTTGTTCGAGGAATACCTCCACTATGCTGCCATCACTCGCGCCGAGGAGAAGGAGTACGAAAAGACCATCGAAAAAAAAGGTTTCACCTTCAAGGGCATGATCAAGAGTCGCTTCTCCACTGGACATCATCAGCAATTCGAAGAAGACGACAAAAACAACAATGGACGTCCAGTAGCCTACGCAAACGCTGCACAAGTCACCGATCTGGATTGGCGGCGTGCTTCTCGCGCTACGAGAACGGCTACGTGGACATCGATCTTCTTCTTGGTCACTACCGATATTCTTGGTCCTACAGGTGCTCCGTAGGTGTCCTCCAAGAAGTGTTTAAGCAAATCACAAGTTTGACTGACAGGATTGCAGATGGGCTTTTGCAAACACTGGCTTCGGTCCTGGCGTCGCCCTCTACACCGTGTTTGGTGGTCTAGCTGCTCTCTCTGGTTGGTATGTCTACTGGACCTTCTTGAGTCTAGACTCAGATCGCTACCCCATCCGTGACTTTGGACAAGCCTTTTATCGTGTCTTTGGCGCTCCCATGAGACACACCGTCAATATACTCCAGACTTTGCAAATGTTCCTCTTGGTCGCTGTTTTGATTCTCAACAATGGTGGCGCCATTTCTGAAATCTCCATCGGCGATAATGGCAAGAATGGCAACGGTCTCTGCTTCATCGTTTGTCTCTTGATTCTGGCCATCCTTGGTGTCGTTCTTGGCCAGATCCGCACCCTGCAGCGCTTTGGTTGGCTCGCGAATCTGTCTGTCTGGACCACTGTCATTTGCGCCTTCCTGGCTATTGGTGCCAGTGCTACCTCGCCACCTAACTACGCAACTATGTTTAGCACTTTTGGTGGAAAGGGCACAGCATTCGGCGATACCAACTTCCCTGACGGCACGGTTGACAGTCACATCCCAATCAAAACGTTCGCGGGTACTCCTCCCTATGGCTATCAATCTGGCGGTACTGGCTTCTTGGGAAGTTTCCAGGGCATTGACCAAATCATCTACGCCTATGGTGGTGCCATGTTGTTCTTCAATCTGCTTGCAGAGATGCGCCATCCCTGGGACTTTTGGAAGGGAATGCTTGCCGCCGACATTTTCATCTACTTGGTGTACATGTTCTTTGGTCTGTTCCAGTATGCCTATCAAGGTCAATACACGTACAATACTGCCATCCAGAGTGTTGGATCCTACAGTCTTCAGACCGCCGGCAACATCTTGTCGATCATCGGTAAGCTGCGACTTCGACTCAAAACAATGTTCGACGTGGACTGACACATGACATTCTCAGGTGGTCTCATCGCCGCCGCACTGTACGGCAATATCGGCATCAAAGTCATTTACAGCAACGTTCTGATGGAACTATTCCGTAAGCTTTTCCACGGCCAGTCTCTGCTGAAATCAACACACGCTGACCCACTCCCCCACAGACTTCCCACCTCTGACCGCGAAATCCGGCAAGCTCATCTGGGTCGTCCTCGTCCCCGTCTACTGGGCCCTCGCCTTCGTCGTCGCCGCCGCCGTCCCCCTCCTCGGCGACTTCAGCTCCCTCGTCGGCGCCATCTGCATCGGCAACTTCACCTACACCTTCCCCGCCCTGCTGCGCATCGGCTTCATGGTCAAGCAGGCCGCCATGCTCCCCGAAGAGCACTTTGACGCACAAACAGGCAAGTACCATCGTGTGGACGGTGGCATCAAGAGGTGGATGCGCGGATACAGGAAGACGTTTTTTGTTACCACGCTCAATCTTGTTTATTTTTTGGGTGCGTTGGTTGTTTGTGGGTTGGGCTGTTATGCGGCTATTGAGGCGTTGATCACTGCGCTCTCGGGGGGTAGTGTTACGACGAGCTTTAGTTGCAAGTCTCCGTATGCTGCTTGATTGTGGTAGCTTTACTAGCTAGCTTTGCCCTGCGGCGAGGGACGGAGGTGGAGGTGATTGTTTTGATAAGTATGATCTTCTTAGTCATCATGTCGACCTCAGACCAGTTCCTTTCATGATATTCGTCTCGAGCGTTGCCATGTGGGCAAACGCAAGTCAGAAAGATGCCGTGTTGCTTGTGGCCTTGCAAGATGACCACTCGGGCCGGCTGTAAGAGTCGTCGCGTCTTGAGAGTCCCAATCGTCTTCCATTAGCATCGACTCACATTTGAGATCTCCTGACTACTAGTCAGTTTCCTGACTCTTGTGTGAGGTCGTTCAGTCGTGCAAGATGCTTATCCGCGCAAGTAAAGGCTTATTCATCGGTCACTAAGATCTTTGGTTATGCGCAATGCCTAATTATATGATTTCATGTCTTATGCTTCCCATCCAGGCTATCTGAAGCCTTTTTTGAAGGGGCATAATCTTGCTTTCCGAAGGCCTATAGACCGCAAAAACTATCTACCAATGGTCTCGCATCTGCAACTTGCAATACCTTGCCATCTCTGGCAAACACAACCAAGTCGCTCGAGCCTTGTCTGGCCTGAGGCCAAGCAAAATACCCACCATCCGAACTGTTGAATCTCTTTGGACCAGCAAAGGGGCTCTCGGCGAAACTCAACCACAGGGCTTCCATTGTTTGGCTGACGGCGTATTCAAAGGCAGTAGAGTTGCCAGGACCGTATTCGTCATGAGTGCCAAACAGCAAAGGCAGCTCAGAGCTATGGTATACGCCAAACCAACTGACGGGCGAGATGTTGGAGAAGTTGCCAGTGTAGAGGTAGCGGTACGTGGGATAGAGGGTTGGGAACAGGGCGCGACGGGCGACGTCTGCAGCGACGGGACACGCGATGATGGATAAAGTGGTATTGAATAGTGTCGCGTTGCCGGGCCCAGACGGGGTGAAGGGCACAAAGCCAGCTCCCTCGTTGGTGTTGGAGCCAGTTATAAGTGGCTGCGTGATTGTGTCAGTTTTCAGTCGCAGAGTGAAAGGCAAGGTTTGACTTACCAGTTGTGCAAGATGGCCATGCACAAGACGATCAGTGTAGTTAGTAAACACGGTGATGTTGTCGTCAGTGGGAGTGAACGAGATGGCAGGTGTCTTCTTGCTGATGACATAGTTTGAAAGCGCATTTTCCAATGTAGTCGCATCGACAGCACGAACACATGCAAGCTCGGCCGACGCATTCAAGTTGCTACATCCGACAAGACCTGCCAGTGACGTGAAATTGGAATGTGTGGGGTCTGACTTTGCAATGATCCCAGTGGCTCCAGAGTCGGCGATCAGACCAGCTACGATGGGCTCGTCCGCGAACGCATAAGGATAGTTTGCGACGCTGGCACCGCCAGCCGACTGCCCGAACAGTGTGATTCTGTCTGGATCACCGCCGAATCGAGCGATGTTTCGATAAGTCCATTCGACGCTGCGGATGATGAGTATGGATTTGGAAGACCACGGCGAACATGAACCTACGCTTTGCGTTGATCAAGCAGTCCAGGGTTCTGATGAGCCAAAGCCGCGGCATTGGGAAAGCCAAAGACATTGACTCGATAGCTGCGTATTGTCAGCTGACATGCTGCGAGTAGTATGGTTGTCATGTTACACACTTCATGATGACCACAATGTGCGACTGCGTTCTCTGTACCCACTTGTCTGGGATCTTGTACATGGAGTTCTGGCCTCCGCTGGTAAATCCCCCTCCGGGTATGTACAAGAAGACAGGAAGCGGAGAGCCTTTTGCATCGATGCCAGCCACCGACGGAGTCCAGATGGATAGATAGAGACAGTCCTCGGATTGTCCACCACTGATCAGGAACTCTTTCTCGTAGGCAGTGTAGATGGTTGAGCCGTTCGAAAACTGTTGCATGCACGAGTTTGGCAAGGCTGTTGCGTTGATGGTCTGTTGATCAAAGACCGCATCCTGTGGTGGAGCGAACCGTAAGGGTCCGACGGGTGGTTGAGCATATGGTATGCCGAGAAATTGACGAACATCAGGGCTTGTCTGGTTGACGAATCCTTGTATCTCTCCGCTGGTAGTGTTGACGGTCAGACCGTCTGAGGCCGATGCGACAGAAGCGTGGACCAGGCTCAATATGCCAGAAATTGCAACTCTTTGAAACAACATGTTGCCAAGAGCAGATATCCAGGTTGCTCTGTAGTGTAACAATGATCAAACATAGTTCTTATACTTCTGGGGAACCATGCCCGGCTGAGGTCAAGTCCGAGTGCTTAAAGAGCTACCCGAGAACCTGAGATACTCAGTCATCATAGGTTGGAAATTGTCTAGATGACCCCGCAGATATGTATACGGCAGACGTGTCGGCACGGCATCCTGCAGATCTGTGCCCCATGGAGACCCCACAACGCTGCGCTTCGGGCGTTGATTGAGCGAGGTCGCTTGATGCCGACAGCTTGCACCTTGCGAGTCGCTCTGGATGATAATCTATGAGGCTTTTAAGGACGCAGGAAGTCAGAGTCGTGTGGGCTGCGGTCCAATGAAACAAACTGCTCTTCGGCCTCGACTCAGGTCGTATTGTGTGCAGACTTCGATTTGCTGCGTACGTGCGGTCGACGATTCAAAGTCGCTGCTTTCCTATAAGTCTATGCTTAAACGCAAGCGATAAGCCATAGTTAAAGACCTAGATAGAAGCCTATATCTATCAGGGTATAACTAGCCTATAGCACTGAAGATATACTATAGGTACCTAGGTATTATTATTAACTTATATTTTATATATCTTCTATACCTTAAAATAATTGAAGTATATAATAGTTAAAAAACTTAATATAAAAACTAATTTTTTATAATAATATTGATTCTATAATATAGTTATATTTCTAGACTTGGATTAACAATCAAACATAAATCAGGCGGTAAGGCCATCCGAGATATCTGCCGCATAAGCAACCATATCTCCAATTTTCGATGCTCCCGGAACACGAGCGTGCCTGTCACTGGTATGCGCTATCTACGTAACGCGTCCTTCAACAACCCAAGGCTCCAAGAATTTTGTCGCTTAGGTTGATCAAGCCAAAGCTTGGTTTTACGCCCCGGCAAAATCCTTCCGAGAACTGCAACGCAAATCCACTTTTAGAAAAAATTTCTGTTTGAGACGCGTACTCGCAATTCTGCTCCAACTGCTACTGAGAGAAATCCAGTATAAGTGGTTGCTGTGTGAATTGTCTGCCCGAAGGGCTCGACTGTATCCGTTTGACCATATGCTTCATGCCTTCATCAGATTATCAAAAGTTTGATCAAACGAGATAATCTCTAAGCCCGATTTTCCAAACCCCATAGAAAGCAAGGGTCCGACCTTTTATCTTATGGGTTGCGGGCTAGCCTAGATCAACGCCCAGCGCGGCATTTATGACCTGTTCGGTTTCCGCGGGCTAGCCTAGATCAATGCCCCAGCGCGGCATTCATGACCTGTTCGGGTTCCGCGGCCTCTTGTGAATTCTTTAAAACCTTTGATCGCTATTCCGCTTGTCTAATCTGATCTTTTATCAGATGCACTCAAATCGATCAATCTACGACCATAATGACCAAGACTGGTAAATCATCCGTTCCTGCATGGTTGACTCCAGTCTTCAAGCCAGAGTCCAACACTAGCCAGGATGATGTGAATGTGACAACGGAATTCAACAAATATGATGCGTCGCGGTCACCGTACTCAGCTGAAGCTAAGAGCACAGAGAATCGTTCAAGTCGAGAAGAGCTGTTGCTTGCTGCTGGAATTGACTCTAGCGTAGATGACTCCTCCCTTCCTTGTCTGACGCTCAGGATGTGGGTCATATCAATTGTCTTGACCGTGGTTGTCAGTGGTTTGAACACGTTGTACTCTCTACGCAAACCTTCCATCACCTTGGACTCGGCTGTGGTTCAACTTATCGCTTTTCCGATCGGCAAAGCGTGGGAGAAGATACTACCAGATTACACACTCTCAATCTTTGGAGCCAAGCTACGACTAAATCCCGGCCGCTTTAATGAGAAGGTATGCATACTTGAACATGCATATAGATAATAATCGAGTACCAGCTGACATTGTCTCTAAAGGAACACATCTTGATCTGTATGTCTTCAAGTCTGCTCTAATGCGGTGCTATCTCGATGTGGGATGGCTCTCGCTAACGTTTCTTCCACCCCAAGACATCATGTGTAACCTCAGCTACGCAACACGTCTCAGTGCAGACACTCTGACCGAACAAGAGATGTTCTTCGGCCTCCGTGCAGGATGGGGTTTCCAGATTCTTATGACCCTCGGAACCATCCTGACAGGCTTCACACTCGCCGGGCTGGCTCGAGCTTTGATCGTCGAGCCCGACAACCTGGTTTGGCCTGGAGTCCTCGCCAATACAGCATTGAATCAAACATTGCACCAAAAACACAGAATCATCAGCAAAGAGTCAGTCTGCACATGGCAAAAGTCAATTGTGCACAAGCTTACTTTCATTACAGCACCTGGAGAATTTCTCGGTATGCCTTCTTTATGGTTGTATTCTGCACCTCGTTTGTCTGGTATTGGTTCCCCGACTTCATCTTCCCTGCTGTGGGCTATTTCACCTTCATTTGCTGGATTTGGCCCAAGAACCCAGTCGTTAATCAGCTTTTCGGCATGGAAAGCGGTTTGGGTATGGTCCCACTCACATTTGATTGTAAGTCGTTTGACCACATCTCAGTGTCATGTCTAACAATATATTCCAGGGAGTCAGATTGCATACATAGGATCACCTCTCGTCGTGCCAACTTGGGCAATCCTGAACATAGCGGCGTCCCTAGTCTTCTGGATCTATATCGTCTGTCCCGCGCTCTACTATTCCAACACTTTTCACAGCGCCTACCTGCCTATTCAAAGCACGTCAGTGTTTGATAACATGGGAAAAGTTTACAATGTAACCAAAGTCATCAACCATGGTCACGAGTTTGACGCAACAAAGTACAACAAATATTCACCGGTCAGTCATCAGATGGCACTGGCATTGGTGAAGATTCAATCATGGCTAACATACTCAAAGGTCTACTTGCCGCTCACCTATGCGCTGAGCAACTTCGGCTTGGAATTTGCTGCCGTAACCTCTCTTGTTGTCTGGTTCGCCTTGGAGAAACGTTCCGAGTTGAAGAAGAGTTTCCTCTTGGTTGTATCTTCGATCCGCCAACGACGAGTACTTTCGAAGACTCATCAGGGAGTCTACACAGATGTCCCTATCTGGTGGTACGGAATCACCGCCATAGGTTCTGTGTTCTGCCTGATCATGTCTTGCGAGTATTGGCCTGTACAATTGCCTTGGTATGGTGTATTGCTTGGCTTAGCGATCTCTGCCATCCTCTACGTCCCAGTAAGTTTTATAAGAGACGTCGTATACACTTGACGGAGCTGACTCTTTAGTTTGCGATGGTCTATGCTACCACAAACACAAAGATCAGCATTGATGCCTTGTGCCGAGTCATCGCAGGCTATGTGTTCGAGGGCAAAGTTTTGGCAAACATCTGGTTCTTCGATATCGGATACGTCACAGGCGTCAAGGGACTTGCGTTTGCTCAAGACCTGAAGCTTGGCCTTTACTGCAACGTGAGCACTCCAACCCGTACATCAGATACATATCTAACACGACGCAGATCCCACCTCGAGACTTGTTCCTAGTCCAGATCGTCGGCATTGGTGTCTCTGTACTCAGTCAAGTCAGCGTGCTGAACTGGGCTTTCCATCATGTTCCCAAAGTGTGCAAACTTGATGCACCCAACGGCTTCACCTGCCCCTTCTCTCGCACTCACTTCAACACCAGTCTCGTCTGGGGTGCCATTGGTCCCAAACGCTTCTTCTCGAGCGACTCAATCTACCACCCCTTGCTCTGGTTCTTCTTGCTGGGCGCCCTATTACCTATCCCCGTCTGGTTCATGAAACGTCGCTGCCCAAGCAGCTTCTGGCAATACTGCCATGTTCCACTTTTCCTCGGTGCTCTCAATTACATTCCTCCAGCTTCGGGCACCAACTATGGAAGCTGGACCATTGTCGGACTTGTGTTTGGACTTCTTATCAAGAAGAGGGCTTTTGGATGGTGGAAAAAGTACAATTTTGTCCTTAGCGCTGCTTTGGACAGTTCAGTCGCTATTGCAGGAGTTGTAATCTTCTTTGCTCTCTTTTACACCGGAGCAAATCAGGGCTACACATGGTGGGGTACCGAGGTTTACAAGGTTGGTTGTTCTTAGTTTACTATTGGATGCAAGTTTTAAAAGCTAACTATCAAGCAGAACACTTGTGATTGGAAGGCATGCTCTTATCTAAAAATTCTAAAAGGAAAGACTTTTGGCTAGGTCTTTTTTTAAAAGCACTAAATTTAATAAGAATTTTCTAACAAAGTTATAATATTGATGATCGTTTTGCATTATTGGTATTGACCGACAATTCCCGCTTTATCTTTTTTATCAATATATTATCTGTTCCTTTTTCTAGTCTTTGCTTCTATAACCGCCCTATATATGTTTGTTTTTACTGCTTATAAAACGTCCTAATGCTATATGCACAGGATTCAAATGGAAATTTAGTAAAATTCCATCTAAAGACCCCAAAAGTGTTTGGAGGCATTCCATTCATCCATCCATCTAGCGCCATTCTCAAAGCCGCATTAGAGCAAGTACTGGTAGCCTGGCCGTCCCAGTCCACAGGAACTACTGGACGGAAACGCTAGCAATTTCATATGCATCGGTAATGATTTGATTAATAGTGTCGCCAATCTTGCTCATTTCTTTCTCGTCAAAGATGGCGACGAAAGCAAGATTTGGGTTTTTGAGTGATCTGGTGACAGATTTAGGTGTCTTGTCGGGAACTGCCCATCACTCCCTGCCAACAACCTTTGGTTTGCAGCTTCGAATGCGGAGTCTTCGACTCTTGGGACACGTTTGTATGTGCAGCGCCTCTGCGATTTGGGCTGGTAAGGAGATCAATGACTGCTCCTTGCGGCGCTACAAAGGCTCTGAGGTTGCCGAGATGTGGTCGAGCACGGCTGACTGCACAATCAAGATGTGCCCGAATGATGGACATGGTATGCTCAACCTGGATGCTCGTCATGAGGCTCATGTAGGTCAGGTGGATTGCAGTGATCGAGGAAGAGATCTCATGCTCATGTCCGAGATTTTTGGAAGACTGAGATTTGGCATGGACTCAGTCAAGGTTGAGCTGCGAATGAAGTTGCTTGGAAACAACCGAAAAACTATGAAGTATGGGTAGAGAAAACTGGTGAGACATGGCGCTAGGACAAGGTACGTCTTTTAGTGGCATTTTGGTTTCCGATCTGATATGAAGTCTGGTCGGGGATGCAATCCCTGAAACGATCTTCAGTACCTCCCGATGATACCCTCCCAAGGCCTTAGCTTGAGTGCCCTGCCTGATCCCTCGTTGTGCGACTCAAGCTCATAGTTGCCAATGAGCCACTCCTTGATCTTGATGTCGCCCAGCCCTGTCCATACCAAATGCTTGCCGGTGAAGTTCGTGACAATAACAAAACTCTCATGCTCGGAAAAGCGTCGGAAGGATACGATATCCTTGTCTTCTGGGTCCAAGATTTCAAAACCGCCATAGATGAAGACGTCCTTGTGTTCTCTACGGAACTGTAGGCAACGCTTCCAGTACGAGAGAACCGACTCAGGATCCGGCAGCTGTCTGGTAACGTTGACATTGGGATAGTCGTCATTGACTCGCATCCAAGGTTTGACGTGGGATTTGCAAAATCCTGCGTTTGGTGCAGAGCTCCATTGCATTGGGGTCCTGGTATGATCTCGAGCCTTGAGCTGAAGCAGCTTCCGGGCATAATCCAGCTTCCGATGGTTGTTGGCATATTGTGCCTTGGCCCTACGAGGGATCGTCAGTCTTCAATCTTCGTCGTTGGGAAGCACACGACTCACGCTTTCCAATAGCTTTGGGATTCCACGTCCTTGTACTCGTCAATAGACCAATCAGAAGGAATGTTTCGCATCCCCAGCTCCTGGCCTTGATAGATATACTCTGTTCCTCCAAGAGCGATTGACTTGGTACAGAGCATCTTTGCTGCAAAGTCCCTCCATTGATCGCTGTCATCGGCAAATCGCGATATAGATCTGGGGCCATCGTGATTCTCGGTAAAGATCGCGTTCCAGCCGCCGCGCTCGATCATCAATCGCTGTGTTTGATCGTGGATTCGTTTCATGTCGGTAGCATCCCACTCGTGGTATGACCACTTCGATTGACCAGGTTCGTTATCCATGTTCAAGATCTTGAAGAGGAAGATCATGTTCAGGGATCCTTGCATGCCGACGGTACGAATGATCTCGTCCTCGTCGTTGATGAAGGGCATCTCTCCAACCGTGATCGTGTCGTATTTATCAAGCACTGCCTTCATCTCATGCAAGAATTCATGGAGCCGAGGTCCGTTGGCATATGATGCATTGCCAGGCTGATAGTACTGACCGGGAATGCTCTTCTCGCCATCTGGAAAAGTTTGCACTTTGCTGATATGGTCAATCACATCCATTCGAAAGCCTGATACACCTCGATCCAGCCAGAATCGCAGGATGTCATGTACAGCAGCTCGAACGTCTGGATTCTCCCAATTAAGATCGGGCTGCTCTGGGGAGAACAAGGCCAGGAAGTACTCTTGTGTTTTCTCATCCCACTGCCAAGCTGATTTGGTGGTATCCAAGATGCGACACCAGTTGTTTGGGGGCATGCGCTTACCGTTCGCATCAGTCTTGCCTTTCTTCCAGAAATACCAGTCTCTTTTCGGATGATCAGTAGAGGAGCGCGAGTCGAGAAACCAGGAATGCTGCCAATCGTTAGTTTTGAACGGGTTATATGAGGAAGCTAACATAGAACATCACCTCATTGGAGGTATGATTGACGACCAAGTCCATCATAAGCTTCATCTCGCGCTTCTTCAATTGGGAAATCAACTCATCCACATCCTCCAAAGAGCCATATTTCTCATCAATGTCCTTGTAATCGGATATGTCGTAGCCCATGTCGACCTGTGGGCTCTTGTATACTGTTTGCATGTGAGTCGGAGTCGTTCCAGGCACTACCAGGTCTTACTGGGAGAAATCCAGATCACATCGACTGTGAGTGGTTAGCCTAGCACCTTACTCCGGAGAATATTTCTTACTTCCAAGAGACTTGAGGTAGTCCAATCGGCTGGTTATTCCTTTGACGTCCCCATGGCCATCATCGTTGGTGTCTTGGAAGGACGCCGGATAAATCTGCGACACGTCCGTTCTGAACAAATTTCCTCAATTGAGTAAGGGTATGAAACACACCTGGTATACCACACATTCCTTCCACCAGACGCGCTCTTTTCCAAGATGCATAGCGCCAGACATATCACTATCGAGAATCTTGCTGCTGCAGAAACGTCGGCGTTGGATCTCGGCAGGGAAGGTTCTCGGCAACAGTGGTTTGATTCTGATACGGCGAAAACTGCAGGCAGTAAATGGTCTGACAAAGACTCTCATGTGATAGCAATTGACGAGAAGTGTAGCAGGCAGAGAAGGTGTGCGCTACAAACCCGACTCTAGCTGGTCGTCCGTACTTATGTCCATAGTCTTTGACTATCGCGCTGGCTGAACGACAACACGTCGAAGCAACATCACAGGACGGACCTGCATCTGAGATCTCCAGATCGTTCAAGCATGCTGTAAATATTATGACGAGGCTCTGCTACGGACGTGCGTCCGGGACCCCTCGTTGTGGGGCCCCTCGTTCATGCGGCTGGATCCCACTCGCCCAGCCTCTGATGCAACTGCACGAAAATCGACCCATTGGAGATAGCAGAATACACCGTCATACTCTACGATATCATTCCTTGCGCGGTTTCTGGTCCACTTAGCCAATGCAATTTGGACGATAGATTGAGAATAAACCTTTTGACTTAGATACGGTACAAAGATCAAAAGCACTTCCGGACCCCGCTGCGCTTAGATTCCATGTCAACTAACCATCCTTCCAGCCCATTGACATCCATGTCTCTCAGCCACTCTTCTGTTTTTTGGCGAACTTCTGACGAGAGTTTTTCGTATTGTTCCCTGTCACTCATGAGTTTGTTCAAGGTTTTTGCCCATGGCTCCACCTCTTGTTCGGGAACGATATACACGCCATCAGCAGTACGTTCACCTTTGATGGCATTCACAGGAATGACATGACTTAGGCCTCGCATTGCTTCGCGCAGAGCACCTGCATCTGAGCAGATCACCGGGATGCCTCGAAGATGCGCCTCAATAACAACTATACCCCACGCTTCGTACCAGACAGAAGGTACAAGAAGTACCTTGATATCTTTCCAGGCCATATCCATGTTCGTGCATGAGGGACGTATGCTGTAAGTACGAGGTTGCGTCAGAACTGACTTCAGAAGACCTGCAGGGCCATACTCACGTCATGTTTTGCAACGATGCCATCTGCTTTTCCAACTCGTCGTTGAAGCCCCAGCTTTTGTATGCCAGAAAGTCAAGCTGTGGACATGCTTTGGCAAGCTCAACAAGGATGCCTGAACCTTTGACTGCGCAAGGGTTGATCATGCCAACAAATTTCCTGTCCCAATTGTATACTTGAGCTGGCACCTCGTGTGTCTTGTCTTCGAGGTAGGTCCAGGGGTGGTGTACAAAAGAGCTGGTTTGTAGTTGGCCGTATTTCAGTGCATAGTCTTGTATGGCTTTGGAAACGCTCCAGAGTCCGTCGAGTTGTCGAAGAAGACCTAACTCGCTAGGTGAGCTCGCATGTCCAGGCACGCCTCCAGCAAAAGGGCCAAACGGTAGCTGCTCGGCTGTATGTATGACAGAAATACGGCACATGTCCAACTCTGGCAGCTCCGCAGCACTGCTGGCTTGCATGGTCAGGCCATCGTTTGAGATGATATGCGTTGGTGAGTATCTGATGATCTCCCCCTGGAGAAATGTTACAAAATCAGACAAGCGCGCCGAGAGTTTTCCTTCCTGAATTAGAGTATAAGTCAGCGGGGTCTTGTTGCCATTCAAGGGTATGGTATGGTGAGTTTCATTACCTCGATGTATTCTGCAGTCTCTTTAGCCATCTCTCGGTGGATACCGATGCCCCCAAATGCAGCGTCAAATGAGTCCATCTCAAGCGCCACAATCTCCACTCCATCTTCCATCTTCAGCTCGACGACCTCGACATCGATGCTGGGGACATGGCCTTCGATTCTCAGATGAAGGTTTCTTCTTTGCACCTGTGGATTACGCCCTCCTTTCTGGGCCATCTCCTGGATGTAACTTTCGATCTCACTCTTATGCGTGTAGCAGAGTTGTCTTGCGGAGTGGCCGCGCGAGGCAAGATATCGTAGTAAACAGATGTTGGCTTTGTACCCTCCTGACGAGGAAAACAGGCCGCGAGCAGTCTGCACGAGAAATACGCGCATAAACCCACATTCCAAGCTTTCAAGAGATGTGGTCGAGGTATTGGTGGATAGGGAAGCGAGCGAGTCGATAGATGAGAAAGACATCGTGCGTAGATAGAGATTGAGTAATGGATCAGAACAATGAACAAGCATGAAAGGGATCAAGCAAGAAATATCCTATTTATTGATGCAAAGCAATGGCAAATGACGATGTTTCTTCTCACTCATACTCGCTCCAAACCTTGCCAGTATGATAGCTGAATGTCGTCTTGATCAGTCCTGAACGACAAAGGCGCTCACACATAACACTTCTTCGGTTGTTTTGATGAACGCCTACCTACTGCTGGTTACACGGACCATCACGTGTAGTGGTCCCCACATCCTCGGTATATCATACAGAAAAGCTCATGGGTTGCAGCAAGAGCGATTGCTCGGTTGAAGCGCCTCAAGCCCCGCTCTCGGTTCTTGTACATCTTTGTTGTGCAGGACGGGTCTTGCAGCAGATATCACTCCAGTGAAGTTTAGCGAGATGAACGAAAGCGAGTACGAAAAGCTAGAGGGAGTCACAATCTAACAATGCCATATTGATGCCGGTTTCGGCTTCTTTGTAGACGCCCTGCTCCTGCTTGAGATTAGCATTACCATTTGTGATCGGCGGTGATGGTTTTAGGACAGATTTTGCTGCTGATGGTAATCTCAGAATCACTGCGTCTGTCACAATGACGTGGAACACTTTTAGCCGCGACCCTGAATGTTCAATCGGCAATGATGGACAGGTATCTATGCATGTATCTCTTGGATGCTTGAGCGAGTGAGATTTGCTACACGTCTGCAGCACATGGAAGCGTTATCCCAACTGGGGCCGGAATATAAAATTACTACGCAGGTACGAGTACGGATATCGGTAGTTGAAGGATGGTACATTTAGATGTACATGTGTCGCGCGCAAACTCAATTCCTAGCGCCTCGAGATCAGTTGCTCCGAATCCTTTGGTAAATAATGACAGCCAACGCGAGCATATGAACACTCGCCAGCAAGATCGTCGAACGAATATCGATCTGGCGTTGTTTATTGAGGCTTGAATGACAAAAAAATCATCGAAGATCCTGCAAAACGAGCGCTGTACGACTCCATGCATGACAAGACCCTGTAGCTGGAAACTCTTCTCCACCCCAAATTAGGGGTGCGCACTTCAGCTCATCCACGCGCTGACAGTCGATTACGCCAGACGCCAGAGGTGATGGTACCCGGCTCACATCCCTTGAGAACTTGTCATTGTAACCGTATTCAGATGTTGCTCTTGCGGATTTCTCGTTTTGTCGAGGATGGTGTGACCGCACATCACTGCCTTTGTAATACTGTACATGAACGACGAACGTGGGATCGTGCAGTCAGTAGAATAACCACTCACTTGAACACTTGCTATTGGTTTGATGGTGTTCAGTTTCAGCAGCATATAAACCTCCCACCTTGCCTCATCCAATATCGGCTCCAAAACCATCACTACGTATAACTAAACCACAAGTCGTTGATAACCATGCCAGAAGTACCTGCCAAGTGAGTCCAAACATCCAAACGACGTAGTGTGAACCACCTGACTGGGGAGCAGCAATGTTGTCACCACCGACTACAAGCCGGATCCTCACGAGACCATGAAAGCAGCACAATGGATGGGTACCAAGACGATCGAGATTGGTGTCGTCCCCAAGCCAATGATTACTGCGAGTAAAGATGCCATTGTGCGCATTACTCATTGCACCATCTGCGGATCTGACCTGCATATGTACGTCGGCGAGCTCAACTCGGCCATGAAGAAAGGCGATATCATGGGCCACGAGGCTATCGGAATTGTTGAAGACGTTGGTCCAGAAGTTACCAAGCTCAAGAGAGGTGACCGGGTGATCATTCTCCCAGTCATCGCTTGTGGAGAGTGCTTCTACTGTCAGCGAGAGGAATATTCTCTCTGCGACGCTACAAACCCCAGCAAAGAGATGGAAGGAATGTGGGGTCATCGTCTTTCTGGCATCTTGAGCTACTCGCATCTGACTGGAGGTTATGCCGGAGACCAAGCAGAATGGTGCCGTGTGCCTAATGCGGACCTGACCTGTGTCCAAGCACCGACGGATGTGGACGCCAGGAAACTAGTTGCCCTTGCCGACGTCACTCCCACAGCATGGCATGGTTGCGAACTCGCCGAGGTCTCAAAGGGCGATGTTGTGGGAGTCTGGGGCTGTGGAGCGATTGGACTCTCCATTCAGGCACTGTCCATCTTCCGTGGTGCAAAGAAAGTATATGCAATCGACAAGGATCCTCACCGCCTTGCGATCGCCAAATCTCTTGGAGCCATTCCTATCAACATCAACGAGCATACCGATGTTGCCGACTACATCCTCTCCATCGAGCCACACGGCCTGGACAGAGGCATTGAGGCCAGCGGCTTCCGGAGCGAAACCTCTGTTGCTCACACTTTGATGCGCAAAGTTGGATTGGAAGGCGATCAAGGTGATACTGTCACTTCCGTTATCAAGTCGACCAGAAAGTGTGGCAACATTGCCCTCATTGGCGACTTTTTCTTCAACACGAACCAGTTCCCGATCGGAATGCTCATGGAGAAGACTATAACACTTCGTGGTGGCCAACTCATGGCACAGAAGGTAGTCCTTCAGATCGACACTAGGGTGAAATTGACTGACGTTTCCTGCACAGTATTTCCCGTACCTCCTCGATATCGTAGTCAGCGGACAGTACGATCCATCGTTTGTCATGACTCACACAGGTTTGTGCTAGCATCTTGGTGCATTTGGTGGCTCTGATTGTTGACAAATTTCCAGACAAGTTTGAGAACATCTCCGAGAATTATGCACTTTTCAACGAGCACCAGACCCCTGGAGGTTTGAAAGTATGCTTGACTACAGAATTTGGTAGATCCCTTGAGCTGTCTGGCTGAACACTTCACAAAACTTTCTTGTTCAGATGAAACATTTTTCTTGGTCAGATTAATTAGGTTCAGACTGGACGCTATTGAACCTTTATGTAGTTTTTGGAGATCTCATCGTTTAATGTCTCGAGACGCGTGACCAAATCTATCAGCCCTGTACTTCCCAGTCGTGCAGCTCCAGCTCCGACCGCATAATGTCTCAGTGACTTGTCCATCTTGTTCACCATGAGTTTTCTTGATCTCACGGATACAATACATGTTTCTCCCACTGGCCACTGGCATCGGAAGGTTCATATCGCAGTCTTTGATGCATACGATCCGTCGCGCCCTGCCAGAATTCAACACTGTTAGGCGCAACGGCAAAGACCGTCCATGCAGGAGACACAAAGTCCGGTTCTGCCTCTACCTTTTCCTGGGCTTTACGAAGTCCTTCGCTCAAAGCCTCCTGATGTTCCAAGACCTCGCTCTGTCTCGATGCCAAGGCTGTGACTTTTGACCCCACAGGCCTCTCGAGGAAATCTTTAGCACTCTCCTCAGCAGAAAGTTGTTTTGCTTGACCTCTTATGCGTATCTGACGCCCGAGTTGAGGCCAATAGAAAGTCAATGCAACAGCGGCATTGTTCGCAATCTGTTTTCCCTTCGGGCTGTCTGCTTTGATCGCAAAGTGCCAACCGCGGTCATCTAGATTCTTGAGAATGAGAACTCTGGCATCGGGATAGCCCTGTGCGTCAACGGTCGAGAGAGTCATTGCGTGGGGTTCCTTGACATTGTTTTCAGTCGCATCTTTGAGCCAGTCGGTGAAAGCTTCGTGTGGGGTGGCTGCGAGAGTGGACAAGTCCAGAGGGCGGAACGGACCTTTGAGCGACGGCAAGCCTCGAAGAAGAGCTTGGGCAGTGGAGTTGGGAGTGGCCATGATGTCTCGGAATAATGCGAAAACGAGTGGTGTTGAGTGACAAATCCGAGGTAGAAATGCTATCAGCTGGCTGCTGGGGCAATACGAGGTGAGTCATCGGTGATCAGCCTCAAAACAGACAGCACCTGTTCTTGACACACGCCATGTTGACAATATAGAAATGATACATCGCTTGCGCCATCCGTTTGGAACGCTGCAAAGGGTCTGCGAGCATCGTCATCTGTTATGGACGAGAACCTGGCTACACTAACGTGACTTGGACTTTTACCTTGATGATAGCGAAGGAGAGCAGAAAAACTGCTCTTGGTCCCTTTCAGTAGGACAATATGTTCCGTTTCCATTCGAGATCTGGCACACCAAAAGGTGTCGATGTATGGATACCAGGCAAGCTCTGTGCTTGAGAGGATGTCGCGGCAGTCACCAAAGACGATGCCTGGTATGCCTCGAGCGGAGCGGCTGCTTTTTGTTGTCAGGAAGAACTCGAGGTCCAATCGACGCGAAAACTTCCGAGGTAGCCAACAACAACGTCTGTTATATGATCGCCGTCCAGCTTCCCCCACTGGAAGATTCGGGTATATACCGCTGTTCATGAAGATGCTTTCCCATGTCCGTAGAGGTAGTTTCCCTAGGTTGTTGCAGCCTGATGACTATGAACACTGCTAATGTCCGACGTCATGCATGCTTGTTAAGACTGATTCATGTACGATGAGAGTCTCTCGTGACCAAGCACGTTGATGAGAGTGTACAGATACATCTCATCCTATCCTGGAAGGAACGATCCCAGCACCCTCAAGGAATGTGAAGATTCCTTGAACGGCGAGCCTCACGATCTCCTCTCCACCCTTGAGGTCGGGATTAAGAGACGCCAGCGTGAGCGACGTCGGATCACGCTTTGCCAACAAGTCAAGCATAGAAATGAAATCGTTAGGCAGAATGCCGCCCTCGCAAGCGTAATCATTAGCATGTCCCACCGATGTGTCAAGAACATCGAGATCCACATGCACAAAAGCTCGACGGCGCTGACATCTCTGCCTCAGATGTTCTTCCAATGCAGCTTTGAACTCGCCTTGCCTTTTGCAAAAGAGGATCTCGGCTTCGTGGTCATGCAGTCGAGTTGACTCTTCCGGTTCATAGCTTCTAATGCCAAGAAAGTGAAGACGTGAGAAGGATAAGGGGTTATGGCCTGCAATGTTTTTCATGTGACCTTTCCAGCACAGACCGACCAGCATTGCGGTACCCATGCTGTCAAAGTAGCCAATGCCAGGATCATCAGGAACATGCGCATCGGCGTGTGCATCAGCCCAGAACAAGTCGACATCATCTTGATCAAGCCCTGCAATGTTGAGTCCAGCCAACACCGCAGCCGACGAGTTGCAGTTGCCAGCGAGTATGATTGGAAACTCGTTGTTGATGACTGCCATCCTGGTTTGCACAGCGATTTGACGCAGCACTGCAAAACTGCGGCCAATTTCTCCCTCGAAGTTGTCGACTTGATCGATGGTTGCTACTCGATATGATATGCTGTGGTTTTCCAGTCTGGTTGCAGCTTTGCGAGGATGACTTCGGGGCCTTTGCCAACACGGTGGCGGTGGAGGCCCACATGGAATGGTGAAATGATGATGGCAATTTTGCGGACCATGTTGGAGCGAGGACAGGTAGACACTCTCTACAAGGGCTCCTTCCTTTGCAGGGAGTGACTTGGACTCTGAGGTTAGATGAGGGACTCATGGGAGGTTCAGTACTCCTTTATATCGGGCACACGTGGTCGGGTTCAATGGAATATATGATCGTGTGTGACGTCAGTTCATGCAGTGTGCATGTTGACCTACTTAAGCCCACCTCGCTCTCAAGAGTCTCACAAGAGATCGTTTGGCACATAGGAGTAAGAGTAAGTACATCTTGAAAATTATGACTACTACTATCGTCAAAGGCTCGAACCACCAAGACTCAAATATCATACTCTCCACTCTTGCTTTATCCTTAACTCTACTTAGTAATGCCTGCCTGAGTGCTCTTCTGATATCCAGGAAACTCCATTAGCTGCTCATCATCGATGTGCTGCAGCTGTGGGCAGCCCAAAACGCTCAATACGCTGCCGAGGGCCTGGTTTACCACGTTGAACACACTTAGCGCGAGATCTGGCTTGGCTTGTGCAGCAAATTGGTATGCGAAGCAAGCGGCATTGTTGCCTTGGAGCAAGTCTGCAGCGTTGAAAACGCCTCCTGTGAGATTGGTGATATCTGCACCGGTGAAAGTGTTGGTCTTGCCGAGGTTACCGCCGATGCTGAGGAACTTGGGCTGTGTGAGGTGCAGATGTTAGCTTTGGTCTTAGGCGGTCGCCAAGTGATTTACATACGTGAAGAAGTGCAGCATTGAGAAGATCTTGCTGGAAGTAGGGAATTGAGTAAGGATATGCGATCGCGCGTTTGTACTGAGACGATTGTTAGCTATCGATTGAGCGTCGGTCTTGTATTGTTTGACCTACCCAGTTGTCGGGGATTTGCTCTTGACCTTGGTTTGCCACATACGAGCCCTGTGATCCAGTGATGCCGAACCACGATTTGATTGTGTCGTAGCTCAGGTAGCCGTATGGGGCTTCGGCTGAGTGATTGGCCATGAAGCGGTAGATGAATGTGTACCTGATAGAGTTGTTTAGCATACATCAAAACGCGAAGACGACTTCACTTACGCTGCGGGCTGCACTGCCACACCGGTGAATGGTCCATTGAAGAAGTAAGGGTTGTTGGCTGGACTGGTCAGCATGTTTCACGTTCTTTGTGGCGACTCGACGTTCTTTTCTACTCACCAATCTGGGTGTCGAACCTCACTGAGCGGAACGCGGTGAGACTTTCGAGAGTGACTTGACCGCCAGGTGACATGCTGATGAGTTGCTCGAATTGCTTAGCAACGGTTTCGTAGTCATTGCCTGCTTCGTACAAGTCGGGACGAGTTGGCGAAGCATCGCTTTCGTACCTGCGAGCATGATTAGTGCTTTCCTATGTGCTTGAACAGTGACCGTGGGTAACCCACTTGTTGTGCGAGCCAGAAATTCCGTTGCCTAGACCGGAGAGAGGACCACCAACACCTGGGCCTGGTGTACCACCGATTGACCAGGATGTGCCATCACCATCGACAGCGGCGCCCAAGACAGCGAGGAAGGCGGCGAGGTCGGCTCCCATACCCACGACCTCATTAGTGGTATCGACGAATTGTTGGATGGTAGCATAGCCATTGTGCGGCAAAAAGTTGTGGTTTGCAAAGGCATTCAATCTGATCACGATGTCAGGAGACAAAGACAGAGAAGTATTCGAAAGTGAGCCTTACCCAGGGCAGGGACCGCGCAGGTCGTTCGGTCCTGGTGCAACATATTCGTGTCCACTACCTGCACTGACATTGACGTATTGCTCCTCCGCGTTGAAGATGGGGACCGGCTCAAAAAGAGTCTGAGCAGCAGCGGCACCAGCCTGTCTCTCTTGAAGGATCTCGTTGGCACGAGCCTGGAGCCCAGGGTGGAATTTGACAGCTTCCAGAACACTGGCAGGGAAGGCTGCAGCAAAGGGCGCAAGACCGAGCAGGACTTGGAGAACTTTGGACATGATGAGCGGTATCTCTGTGTGATCTTGAGGAATGGTAAGAGGAATGTGTTAGACAATCAGCACCTACTTTTATACGTTCCCGCTGCCTGTCTTGTTGATCTTGTGGCACTTCTGCCGCATTTTTGCATGCACCCTAACTCCTTGAACAATCCGCATTTGCCATCGCACAAAAGGAGAACGCTTTGCAAGTCGTTGCAATTTGGAAAGGAAGCCTCGGTATATCACAAGTGATCAGCAAAACATCACACCTTTGCAATTTCTGCGTTTGCGTGACGGGCAGAACGTCCTGGGTCAGCAGCCAGATCAGCCTGGAGATCTCACCCACTTGGGCAAGGCGATTTATGCAGGCTTGGTTATGCTTCAATGAAGCTTGCTGACTTGCCTAGGCATCTCTCGAAGACCCCGCATCCCCGCATCTGCGACCCCAGACTTTCCAAGCCACGGACCGCTTACAGTTTGAAGGGGTCTGATTGGCAGGTGCTTTGAATCAGGCACCGGAAGGTTCAACTGTCGAAGATGCAAGTGACCAAGGAACAGGCAAGTCTTCGAAGCCTAAAAGGTCGTCAAACCAGAAGGCGCGATACAAACCATTTGCTAATCCAGACTCCCAAGATGACTGGCCCTCAATGATGTGTCAATTCCTGGCATGATCCATTTGTATTTTGGTGTTCTGGCTATCAAGATCAATAACAGTCTTCAGTAAGTCGATACTGGACTCCCAAAGCGGTCTTGATGTAAAAGGCCTTACTCAGATAAGAATATCAACAAGAACAAGATTGTGCAAAAGCCAGAATGTCTATTCAGAACACGGGAACCTTTGCATGCTGACCGAAACTGGGCTGCATCAAGAGGAGAATAAGACAAGCAGTGTATGACGAAAATCCTGCTTTCCCGAGAGCCAGATCCCATGAAAATGACATTGCCATCAAGCCCAAACCAAGCGAAGACAAAATTTGTGCCCTTGTCTCTCTCCTACTATGCCACCCGTATCGGTTCACCCCACGTTTGTGCAAGGCCGCCTGAGTGAGATAGAACAGCACAAATGAGCTGGCTGCATACGTCGATAACCATGTATGAGTTTTCAAAAATGGCTCACGATCGAGTAGGAATACAGGCGTGTCTTGTAGGTATCCATAATTCTGGCGAAACCTTTTACTATAACGATGTTAGTTGCGAGCCTTGCGGGCATGGGATTTGACATACAGAGCGACTCTTGCTGCGAAAAGTTCGTATTGATACAGAATTTGTCTCCATAGCCATTGTAACCATAGTATCGTACGACTCTTTTCCCGCAGCTTGGTTACAAACTCTTGGTAACCTGTGTATTGAGTTAGCGGAACCATATGGGATACTGTAAGAGACAAGAGATTAACCATCAACGACCTCCCAGGTTGATGCAGAAGCCGCGGCATCGCTCAAGCACGTCGCTTCAAGCTCGAGGTTCATCCCTCGGAGCACGGTGTCATTAGCATACACGCCATCCCAATCCGGGAACGAGCGATAGGACGTGGCCAAGTAACAGTTTGCCGCCGTGTTCCACAGTCTGAACTTTTGCGAAGTCTCGGGAGCATACTCTAGAGCCCATGTTGAAGATGCATTGGACTCTGATATGGTACTAGTAGAGCTGGTCAGTAGTGACAACTCAGAAACTGGGTACGTTCGCTCACCTGACGGTCCAGCGTGTGCCATCGTTATCCCTGTCTACTGCGCTGCCAGCAAAACCTAAGCGGTCGATGATGCTTATGGTACCCACCTCGACGGCTAGATATCTTCCACTTGCTCCACTACGCACTTCGATGAGGTCGTTGTGAAGAAGGTGGGTACGAGTGTCCTTGTAAGTCGGAATGCGACGGAAAGTCCAGGGCGCTGTAGTTGAGGTGTTAGACCGGACTGATACTCCATACCAAGGGCCACATACCTGTATATCTGATCGAATCTCTGAATGTCACTCTCGAAGTGCTGTCCAGCAGAGACTCAGTCTCATTCAATGGCCGATACAAGCGCATTGTTTCATCCCATGTCCATTCGTCTGTATAGAGGAAGCCCGCTCCGTGAAGATAGAGACTCTGAGGGATGTCTGATACAAGTGCATATCTGACAGAACTCAGTCCATCTGTGCCTTTCTGGGTATCTTGGACATACCTGGGTAGTGGATCACTGGCGATCACAACATTCGACTCATGACCACGAAGGAATCGTCGCGTGCTTGCCGACAAAAATCGAAGATTCCAGTTACCACCAGCAGCGAGTTCGAAAGTAGGATAGGTGAAGTATCCAAAGACGAACATCAGACTCAAACATACAAGGCAACGAGATATGAGCCGAAGGAGATTTGAACTGGAAATCAGAGCCTGGTAAGATTAGCTACAAACATCCCTTCCAAAGTCGACTGGCATAACGTACTACACTCTTGCGTTTGTCACCCAGCCGATGCCATATATCAAGTGTTGTGTTTACGTTATGGAGAAGACCAACAATGATCCAGCTTGCATCTCGGCATCCCAACTGATAAGAGATGACAAGGATCATGTCGAAGGAAAAGGATTTCAAGATGCTTTGCTGATGATGTTCAGTTTGCTGAATGGAAGATGCCAGGAGTAGGACCGTCGTAGCACGACCTATCTCTACTGCACATATTATTGCGGACAACTCTTGACCTTGAATGAAGTGATACAGCCCCACGATAGCAGTGATCAACAGGAGGGGACTGTGTCCTCGTGCATGATATCCGCTCAGGTTGCGGAAAAGAAGATAACAGAGTGCTGATGAGAGACCTGTTCGGGCAGCCCATATCAGCAACTGCAGTGCTGAGATGGAACATGTGGTCTCCAAGAGAAGAGACAGCGTTGGTATGTCCTCAACTATCGTTTGCCCGCGAGACAGGAAGTGTGCAAGTGTGGTGTGGAGATGATCATGATCAGATTGAGGCCAAATGTTCTGTAAGGTGAACGACATGACGGTCCACAAGAAGGGGAAGGGTGACACCGGTTCCTGTAGAACTATCGCACGTATACGAGAAGAAAAAAAGCAGGGTTGAGGTTCATTCAGAGCCAACCAGCCTGCCGGAGGGAGTCTCTCCAGTAAGCGAGCTTGTGGAGAGTGTGGGTCTCGGGATCACGAATCCGCGAAATGAGTGATATGCATTCTCAAAAATAGCCTGTACAGACTGCGCTCAATTTTGATAGCACCAAGACTAGGGTGTGGGTCGACTGTTGGCCCTTGCAATCTCTATACCACTGGCTATTGTTCTAGACCCGCGAATGCGAGTTCTCTACATGATGAAGACTGATCAAACCACTATAACAGCTCATCCTGACCAATGTCACCGTCGTAGGATGCGGTAACAGCGTCCACATACTCCTTCCAGTATCGGTCTAACAACTCCTTGACATCTCCATACACGACAGGCGGCTGCACAACACCTACGCGTGTGACCCACATCCATGCCCAATTATTCGTGCCATTTTCTTTGCACCAACAGAGCCAGGATCCACCACCAACACCACTGGAGACGTCGCCCATGTCCAGGACCAGAGAAGTCTCGTAATCCAGAGTCCACAGGCCAGTTGACTCCTTCGACTGCTCAGGTGAGAGGTAAGGGCGCCTGAGCGATGCCAGGGGTGTTTGCAAGCCGTCGAATGCACAAGGAATTTGGGAATGGGTCATTGGCAGAGCGGGTCCTTGTAGCGAGTCTGTCAGGGCGCAAAGTTGTTTGAAGTCTTCGGGGAGAGTCAAAGGATCAGTGTCCGTAGTAGCACGGTCCCGAAGGATTGATTCCATCTCGGTGAATATTTCCCGACGTTGCTCCTCAGGTAGAGGTGACTTTGTGCCATCCGTAATCGCAGCGTAGAGGTCCGCGCTGTTTCTGAAAGGACCGATGAAGCGATCGACAGTGTTGTAGGGCCATTCTTCGGCACGAATGAGATCCAGCTCTTCTGAGTCAGTAGTGTCGGGTGATATCTCGAGAATCTCGAATAGTCTCGCGAGGCAGTTTCGTCTTAGCTGCAGAACGTGAGACCTGTGGAGCTCGAAGGAATCGCGCAGTTCGGCATCGATGGCCTCGAGGGACATATCGGATGTGTGTACGTTGTATGCAAAGATTAATGAGGTCGGCGACCAAGTTGTGATTTTGGCAGGAGCTTATATAACTTAGCGACTGACTAAGCTTGTTCAAGCATCTTGGCATGAACCAGCCACGAGCTTGTGGGTCATGTCCAGTATATTAAAGAAAGACAAGATAACACCAATCATTAAACCAGAATCCTTCGTGTGGAATGTGGGGTCAACTATTTGATCCACTCGCCAAAACTCATTGACATCCATACATGTGACATCGTGTTTAGCCATCGCCGACCAACATGACCAGACTGCCGAACACTCTCAGCGCTTCTTGGCTCTGATAGCTCGAGTGTTCACTCTACGACTTGTACCTGCCGAGTCCGGTCACAAGCGAATGAGTGGAAAGCAGCAAGAGTTATAAACCCTCGTCGAGCCGTCGTCGATGTTCATCAACACTCAACTTTCAGCATCGATCCCCCACAATCAATCAATATGAGACTTTCCCTGATCTTCGCTGGCCTCTTGCCTCTGGCCCTCGCTGGTGTCATCCCCGAGGCCGAAATTTCTGCTGAAGTCGCTCCTGAGCTCGACGCTCGTGGCGACAGTGGTTGTTACCCATTGTAAGCTCATCTTGGCCTCCCAAGCTGGCCTTCTTCGTTCCTAACGCCTCGATAGCGAAGCACCCAATTGCTGCATCAACTACGCTGTTTGCCAATGCAAAGATGGTAGGTGATGATGTTCTCAGATGAACATTAATTTAGCTGACTCTTTCCAAGGCAAGGCTTATCAGTTCAACCAAGACCAAGGAGGCTGCCAACCTCCATGGGGATTCCTTGCCAACAGTGTCACCCAACTTCCCGGTTACTGCTGCTGAGTGATCCAGTTCTGCGCTCGGAAATATGCAGATCTCGGTGCATCATCAACAAATTTGCTCAAGCAGACCAGACATCCAGAAGGAGTACAGATACCATAGTCATATGAATGTCAGAAATTTATGTCCCATACTACCTGTTCAATGTGAATTATGTCCTTTGTTTTCATGATGTCCTTCTTCATGATGTGCACAAACATAGGCTTGCCAATATTTCTGAGGTCTCAAGGAGGGAGCTCAAGTTTGGACGAAAGTGTCGATAGCACAGAGTCACCGAGTTGTGGTGCCTGGTGGGAGGTTTGATAAGCCCTTGGCCGAGACGGTGCTCCAGATCAGGGATCTTCTGCTCACATCTCTAAGTTGCGCATTCACTGTGCACTGTTGCTCGGGGGATCGACGCAAATTTTGATCGTACAGCAAGTCCATTGTCGGCATCATGTGCCGAAACGATAGGGGTACGAGCGAGCCTTCCACCGGTATGGATATCAATGGAGCGCCACTCTATCAAAGACTGTCGTTCGCTTGTCCTTCGGTGGAGATAAGTGTCTGCAGCTTGATGAATCCATAGAGTACTCCGTACATGACCGTGAGGATTGCCCGCCAAGAGATTTCCTTGCCGCGGTCCCGTATCAGCCGGGCCGTCCTCGGGACACACGTGCTTCACTGCTTCGACATCAGGCTGACAGTCGCGACTCGCCGACTCGCGATCCTACAGACTTCCAACAACACTAACGTCCTCAAATTTTTCTCGCTTGGCGCTATATACCGCATTTGTTCCAGCCTCCTGCGCTTGTCTGAAGGATTCATTGCTGCTGCATACACTAGAGAGTCAGAGGCGACGGTCCGAAGCTGCGCCAACCCAACGTAGGAAGGAGCGAAGCTCGTCGCGTACAAATGTAGGTTGGTCGACATAAGTCCCCATCTAACATACTTGAAAGTCACAATCAAACATGTTTTCGCTACTGTTGAGTTGGCTCGGCAAATGTGTAATTTCTGGAGCTTGATCCGGACGCTGTCGACGCCACTTGCATGCATGACACGATCAGGGCAAAGCTGTTGTCACACTAGCCTACAGTCTCGGGCACTGTTCGATACTCTATAGCGGAATCCTTCGTGTCGGCATAGGCGTGCTGAAGAACCACAGGCCATGTAGCACTGCTATGGTAAGATTGTGGTCGCTGCACCATGAGTGATGTGTGTTTTAAACCGTTGCTAATAATACCACTGACCATACCTCGCGATATTGTCGTTGCATGCTCCATAGTACCGGCCATTTTCAAAGGATCATGCAATCTCGCAAGAACGAGCTACCAAAAACTCTGACGGGGCCTCATCTCAAGAGAGCCATACATCAATCTTCTCTGGTATATATTCAGGAAAGGGCGATCGATGCCAGCAGTCCCGTCAACTCAACTCAGTCCTCGTCATGAGAGGGCTTTGTCTCATTCTTCCATGGCTGCCCTCTGTATGGGGCCAGCTGAAGGAACTTCCAGGCATGCCTCCCGGGCTTCCCAGCGCACCTCCAAAATATATGGTAAATAATGAAGGAAACACTTTTGGTGCCGCGCCAGACAAAGGTGTCCTGAACGGGCCTGTGACCTCCGTCTTCAATGACTTGAACAGCACGATCAGCAATCATACAGACACACTGGATCATACTCTGAATAGCATATTACGACGCCGTGCCTCTGGGTACTGGTTGGCAGAGCTTGGTGACCAAGGACAGGTATGGCTTCTGAGCCGAACGACCCAGCATAGGCTACTGACCTTTTCCAGATGCCATTTGCACCTTCAGGCTACAAATTCTTCCGTGATGTAACAGAGTACGGAGCAGTTGGTGATGGTATCACTGACGATACTGCTGCCATCAACCGTGCTATCACCGACGGCGACCGCTGCGGCGAGGAATGTGGTTCTACCAGTGCTTTGGGAGCTTTGGTCTACTTCCCGCCTGGCGAATACCTCATAACCACCCCAATCATACAGTTAGTGAGACACTGTAAACCTGGGCTATCGATGCTGACTCGAGAAAAGATATTACTACACTCAGTTTGTCGGTCACCCTCAAGATCCTCCCACAATCAAGGGCTCTACCAATTTCTCAGGCATTGCCTTGATCGACACGGACGTTTATATCCCCGAAGGAAACGGGAATGAGTGGTACATCAACCAGAATCAGTTTTATCGGCAAATTCGCAACTTCATTATCGACCTCACTCAGATGCCAAATAACATTACTCAAGGCGACCAGACCTATGTGCCGTGCGGCATCCACTGGCAGGTGGCTCAGGCGACTTCGCTTCAGAATATTGTCTTCAACATGCCCGTCTCCGGACAAGTTGTGAATTCTGGTAACGAAGGTACAAAGGCTGTTGGTATCTTCCAGGAAAATGGATCCGGTGGCTTCGTCAGTGATCTTACTTTCAACTACGGCAATATCGGGTACCGTGCTGGCTCGCAACAGATGACCGCACGCAACCTTGTTTTCAACAGCTGTCTTACAGCGATCTCGTCCATCTGGAACTGGGGGTTCACCTGGCAAGGTATAACCGTTAACAACTGCTACCAAGCCCTGGATTGCTCCAACTTTGGTGGAGTCGACGGTCAGGGGACCGGATCAATGTCTATCATCGACTCTCATTTCAACAGTGTTCCGTACGCCATTCCTCTCACTGCTGGTGGGCCATACCCGGCATTATACCTCGACAATGTGCTTGTTGATGGTCCAAACTCTCATCAGATTGTGTTCTACTCGGGACACGCCGACTCACTCCTGGAAGTCACACAGGGCGACTCGTTGACAGTCAACGGCTGGGCCATGGGCCACCGCTATCAAAAGATAGACGGAAGTAGTGAGAACACGCATGGATATATTGATCCTGTCCCCAAGCGTCCTGAATCTTTGAATCTTGATAACGACCTCTTCTCTATATCGAGGCCCCAGTACGGATCTCTAGGATCTGGCGACATCGTCAACGTCCTTTCACATGGCGTCCAGAACGACGCTACAGGTGATCAAACATCTGCAATCAACTCTGTTCTTGCAAGTTCTGTCGGCTCTGTTGTCTTTTTCCCTGCCGGCGTATACATGGTCAAAGGGACTGTCAATGTTCCCGTCGGCTCCAAAATCGTTGGCTCAGCTTGGTCACAGATCATGGCAACTGGATCGTACTTCGAGGACGAGTCTAAACCTCAAGTCATGGTTCGTGTGGGCAAGTCTGGAGATTCGGGAAATGTTGAGCTTTCCGATTTGCTGTTCACCGTCCAAGGCCCGACAGCTGGAGCAATTCTGGTCGAGTGGAATGTCAAAGCCTCTAAACAAGGCTCTGGTAAGTGGGTTCTGTTCCTAATCTTGGTGCAACTCTGACTCTCTCTGTGATAGCTGGCATGTGGGATTGTCACTTCCGCGTAGGTGGCGCACAAGGATCAGACCTTCGTTTTAGCGATTGTCCCAAGGGTGCTTCTAACCCCAACTCCAAGTGTATTGCGGCCTCAATGTTGATGCATATCACCAAACAATCTTCTGGTTACTTCGAAAACGTCTGGGGTTGGACTGCCGATCACGACCTCGACCTGCCCGTGGATGGCAACACAACAACATCTACTCAGCTAGATGTGTATGCTGGACGCGGCTTCTTGATCGAATCGCAAGGGCCAACTTGGCTCTATGGCACAGCAGTGGAACACAACGTGCTCTATCAGTATCAGCTCGTTGGAGCTCGTGACATATATCTTGGTTGCATTCAGACCGAAACGCCATACTTCCAGCCCAAGCCTCAGGCCAGCAAACCTTTCACCATTGGTCGCTTCATGGAAGACCCCACATATCCAATGTGTGACGGCCCACGAGACAACTGCGAGGAAGCTTACGCTTTGAGAATCATCAACTCCACTGATGTCTTCATCTATGGTGCTGGCTTATACAGTTTCTTTGACAATTTCAAGCAGGGATGTCTTGGAACAGAGTCTTGTCAACAGCGTTTGGTAGAAACTAGTTTCTCGCAAGGAGTCTGGATCATGAACATGTTCACAAAAGGAGCTGTAGAGGTTGCAAGTCCTCTCGGCGGGATTCCTCCTGTCCTTTCGAAAGATACCCAAGAACAGTACACCACTGAGGTCTCTGTCTGGACACCATTGGGTGACACTGGTGCGGATATCGGTGGATTCATCCCTGGCAACGGTGACGGAGTCACGCAAGACGGAAATGACACCTATGTGTACATTGATCCTAGTGTTTGGGGCGAGGATACTCCTACCATCCAGTGCGAACCACCTTGCACTTTCGTCCTTCCTCCTTATCAGCTCTCTACCACTACGACAATCTCGTTCCCACCATTCACCACCTCGTTGGATGTCGCATGGACCACGACTCTGACCTTCAAGGGATCTGATGGTAAAACCACGACATCAAAGACTGTGACTAGAACTATCCAGAGAACGACGCTCAGCATTCCCCCTGTCACCACTACAGCTATTCCATTCTGGGAAGTTCCATACCCCAATCCAACTGCAAATGACCCTAATGGCACAGTGATCTACATCACTCAAAGCATACAACCTACTCCTTTTGTGATCACAGACGATCCAAATCCGCAGAACAAGACTGGGGTGTCTCACCCCGTGAATACACGAACTATAACTCCTCCACCATATCCCTACTCTTTCAGCACCCCCACTCCCAGAACGACACCAACCACGACAACAAAGTCATCGACAACTCCAGTACCAATCATTGTCAGTATCCATACCGGAACACCTTCCCCCAAATGCAAAAGTCTCGTTGGGTGCGGCTCGCGTTGCAAAATCTTCTGCGGTGGACCATGTCTCTTCAACTGTCCTGGTCATCAGAATACAGACTTCCCTGACAGCAATGATCCTGACCCTCCGCTCCCACCGGATGATCCAGAAGATCCCGAAGACGATCCTGACGAGTGCGAGGAGGGAGACGAGGATTGCGAGGAAGAGGAAGACCAGTGTGATGCTTCGCTGAGCTCATCCACAGGAGTTTGTGCGAACGGCAACTTCCCCTTTTACGACGTCGGTACTGGGACTATCAGTTGTGATTTCGACTCGAAAACTTTCGATTTGTTTGGTGGAGATGACGCGATCTCCTCTTGCCAACGAATGGTTGACGATGATCCGGAAGCAGCTGAAGATCTCATCAACGCAGCCAAAACCTGCTGCTCGAGTGACGACACTTGGCAAGAGCTCTCAAAACGTTCTGGAATATCTGGACTATTCGGCCGAGCTCCAGTCCAGAAACCTTGCCCGCCTTACCCTGCTGTTCCGTACTACAAGGCCAATCCTCCGGCTAATGGTCGCTGTCACACGACCTACACTTGCAACGGGAGTCCGGCAAACGGATTTCCCAACGTCTGTGCGAACGCACGATCTGCGATCACCGCAAGAGGTCGAACAGATGTGCTCACCTACGCCGCTGGAGCGGACTTCCACGACACTGAAATCTGGCAGTATGGCAAATTCGGTTGGCAAGGATCGGTTAGTTTCCAGGCCGCGCAACAGATTCAAAATGGTCTTCGAGGCCCGGAGCCTGGCTGGGGCCTGGTCGGATGTCAAATCGAGGAATACCCCTTCGGAAGTGGCCACCCAACAAAGAGTAAATCAAGAACAAACCCTATGGGTACACGTTCAGTCAACAGACTGATCTGGCACGTTGAAAATGGTGCTGCTGGAAATGATCTTTCGAGCTTTTACAGAACTGCCGGTCAAGCTGCTTACAATGCACTCGGCCTCACCAACACGCCAGGTAACGCAGCATACAACTATTTCCAACTCGCAGATGGTCTTAAATACTGTACGCAAGCTAAGTCCTCTCGTTAGGATCAGAGATAGAACTAACATTTGATAGGTGTCGACTTCACAAACACTCCCACGACCAACGACGACGCGGGATATCTACTTGACTCACCAAACCATAATTTATGCGCTCAACCATACGGTAATTGAAATGCTCAGTGAGGTCGTAACATTTTGCTGATTGATCGACTAGGTGTCGGCTTTACCCTGGCCAATCAAGCCTACAACAGTGACCTGCCGCGCAGAAATGCCAACGGACAACTCTGGGATCCATGGTTCAACAGTCGCTTGACTTCGAGAGTCGTGAAACGCGTTCCCAATCAGGCCGACCAGCTTATGAATCTCCCAGATCAGTGGTGTGAGGCACCGAGCCCTGGACTCAAGATCTATAATCCGAACTCAGGCGCTTGGGAGAACAATGACATATACGGCATACAATTCGGCTACGGCACTCCTAGGAACGATCCTGGTGACCAAGGCATCAATCTGAGATGTAACGATGTCCCTGGAGGAAACCCCGTCAAACGAGACCTTGCAAACGAAACTTTTGTTCCGAAGACCATGGAAAATGGAGCATTGTCCGCTCAGGCAGTACCTAACAAACCAGCAGACATAAAGTCTCCAGAAGGCAGAATTCACCAGGCATGGACTACAGTGAAAGACATGTACAGGACACTGGTCAGGAGGTTCTTCGGCGGCGAACCTCCGTCCACCAACTTCCAGAGCAAGAGACCTGTCATCCGAGGCCGTCAAGCTGGCATTGGCAGTCTCGGCTTGTCCTCCGGAGGTTCGTTTACCGATGGATCAGTCTACAAGTACTTCAGTTGTCCCAACGATGACTACGATCCTTGTGCAAACGGAGACGCCGGCTGTGGCTCCGGATACCAGCCTGGACCATATGCGGATTCTGATTACATCAGCACGGGTTCCGTAGCACCACCGCCTTCATCTACCAAGGCCCCAGACCCTTCGCCAACTTCGACAGACCCTCCACCTCCTTCAACACCAACCAGCTCGCCACCAACGTACACCTCCGGCGGCGAGACCTACCCCGGCCAATTCGAAGTCTTCTTCTACACCTCACTTCAATACGGCCCCATGCACGAAATCATCAAGACCAACACTGGCCTTGCTGGTTACGAGCGGCCCCAGGGAGCAGGCTGGAAGGTCTGCCACTTCTCAGGTATCAACGAAGTGAGTCAGAATGAAGCCTTTGTCGGCTCAGCGAAGAGCCCGAAGATGCCCGCGAGCATCGACGTTATCCGCATATACGGCGATACTTGCTCGTATGCCGAGACGCAGGATGAGTATGGTGCCAAGGAGGGAGACGTTGTGGGATCGCTGAAGTGCCCGCTTCTTGGTGATGCGTCTTGTGTCAAGAACACTAAGGAGACTGGTGGCTGCTCGCTCATTACGGAGACGTCACTGGTGTTGTGTTCTTGGAATTAGGTCAGAGCGGCCAAGACCGTCGATGTGGTTGTTTCGCGCCTGCTGTCTTTATCTTCTTGTGTCTTTTCTTCTCTGGCTTGGACTCTGAACATTCATTTCTGTTGCTTCTATCCTTCCTTCTCTTCTACTTCTTTCTTGACTCTTTTTCTTCACTCCTTCTTTGTTCCTTCTCTTCTTCTTTCCCCAAGATCTTGTGGTACTTCTTGATTTGCTAAAGCCTTGTTCTCTGCCTTCCTCTTTCTTCCTTCGCTTCTAAGTAGTCCACAACGACCTAGTCTCTTTTGTAAGCTTCTCGCTTCATCTGACACATCTTCCTGACTGTCCACGTATTATGCTTCAGATAGCCAGTGATCCAACCAGTCAACAAAGTTCTTGGCGCATTGCTCCTTAGCCCATCGTTCGTAAGGGTCCGACAAATTGCCTCGCGTCTCGGTCACGTTAGCACGCTATATATCCTAGCGGCTATCACGACAAACCTACCGCAAAACCGTGACTCACACCCGAGTATATCTGCATGTTGAAGCATTTCTCACCCTGTGTTAGGATCTCAACTGCTCGGGCACGTTGCTCGGGCTGGAACAATGAGTCTGTGCTGGGTGCAGCAATGTACAAGGGAGCTTTCGAACAAGTCAGTGTTTGATATTGGAAGATCAGGAATCTTTACTTACCATCGACACCAGAGATATGACTCTCGTTTACAAATGAGGGATGAGCAATCGCTCCCACTTTACAGATGCCATCATTGGACAATTGTTGACACACGATACGCGCACCCCAGCTGTGATATTTTCAAGTCAGAATTCCAAGGCCTTGCCGAAATGATAGAAGCAGGAATTTTTCTGACCAATAACCCACGCATGCAAACTTCAGAGCTCCAGACTGGCCGTACTTGTCCATGACGTTTGCAGCCCACTTTGAAGCCACTTGCTCTGACGATTTCAGATGCTTTTGGCACCAAGCCTCGAAATCGAAATTTGGGTCTGAGAGCGGCGATGAGGTGTGCTTTCCCACCGGATCCTGTGCAAGCATCAGCTAATGTCTGATTTGTCGAGGATTGATGGTACGACATACTCCAAGGAAGTAGTCAACACCCAGAGTCAAGTAGCCGCAAGAGGCGAAAGCGTCCATCAAGAGGTAACTGTTTGTGTGCAAGCCCCAAGCATCAGGAAAGTATAGCAGGATATTGCCGTTGGCGATACTGGGATCTGGTGTAGCGACATAGGTCTCAATACCGTCTATCTGCTCAGTCTTGCCTTGCGGCTTTCCCGAGTAAAAGGATCCTTTCAGGCAGCAGAGGTCTGCGGGCTTGGCAAGCACTTGATTGTTGCAGTCGCTCATGTTGTGCTGACTTCTTTTGCTTGCAACGATATGATGTTTACATGTTCCGTCAAGCTAAGTGTATGGTAGAATGAATCACATGAGGTGGAGTCAGGATCGGGACACATCGGGGAGCTCCTCCACACTAAGTCCACGTTTCCAATCAGGCTGACGGCGA
Organism: Aureobasidium sp. EXF-10728; assembly: GCA_023848605.1. NCBI lineage: Eukaryota > Fungi > Ascomycota > Dothideomycetes > Dothideales > Saccotheciaceae > Aureobasidium > Aureobasidium sp. EXF-10728. Next base: position 70,960 of record SWBG01000069.1, read on the forward strand.
TTGACGGTAAACTTGATCCGTCGGAGAAGTCTGCCAGACGCGGGAAACTGTGCGCACAGCGTCGCGGTAAACTCAGCTTCGCCTATCTCCGACATCGTGGAGTTCGTTCCGATTTATCTTATATCAAGCGGATCTCGTGTAAACAATACCTTGCGAGACGACCGCTTTTGTCAGGCATCATCAGGATGGAGAAATCGTGGCAGGAAATTGTGGCAGCAAAGATTGATGCTCGCGATGCATTGATTCGAAAACATTGCACCAGCACTGATGCAAAGGAATTTGGAGACATCACGGCGATAAACGATGTTGCAAAGTTAACTCAACTACTGAGTACTGGCAGCGTCACTGCAGAGGATGTTGTCCAGGCTTACATCAAGCAGTAAGTCGATCGTTCGAACTGCCTCCTACACGGCCCGCAGAACTAATGATCCTCAAGAGCCTGTCAAGCACACAAAGAAGTAAGTGAACCAGTGGAAAACCGAGAATAAACACCACCTGACAACATCAGACAAACTGTCTGACAGAAATTTGCTTTGACGACGCCATATCGCAGGCGAAACGCCTCGATAATTATCAACGAGAACACGGGAAATTGCTTGGCCCTCTTCACGGCGTACCAATCTCTGTCAAAGACCAATTCAACGTCAAGGGCTTCGATACAACCTTGGGCTATGTCGGCCGCGCTTTCCAGCCAGCAGAATCTAATGCGCCCATCGTTGATATCTTGAAAGGACTCGGCGCCATCGTCATTGCCAAAACAAACTTGCCGCAGAGCATCATGGTAGGTGACAAGTTTTTGCAGAAAGTCCAAGACAGTTGTTGACGATTGCCAGTGGTGCGAGACTGAAAGCCCGCTCTGGGGACTGACCACTCACCCGATGAACAAGGATTATACACCCGGAGGTTCCTCGGGCGGCGAGGCGGCGCTTTTGGCATTGCAGGGCTCGCTCATCGGCTGGGGCACTGATCTCGGGGGCTCCATCCGTATCCCCAGTCATATGAATGGCCTCTGGGGCTTCAAACCAAGTGTAAGAATGTCAGCTCACACATCCTTATCTATCTGCTAACGCTTTGGCCAGAATGGACGCATGTCATACCGCGGTGTCGAAGTATCCCAGGAAGGCCAGCAGCATGTACCATCAGCTGTCGGTCCCATCACAAGATCTTTGAGCACCATGACGCTCGTCACAAAACATGTGATTGAAGCAAAGCTGTGGGATCTCGACTCACAACTACCCCCGATGCCCTGGCAGAGCGATGTCTTTGACGATTTCGCTTCCAAACCACTCGTCATTGGTGTCATGCCCGATGACGGCGTGGTAAAGCCTCACCCACCAATAGCTCGAGTATTCCGCGACACAGTCTCGAAACTCCAAGCCGCCGGGCACGAGATTGTGGAATGGGACAATTCGCTAAACAGCGAGTGCATCGCCATCATGGTCAGTATCGCCATTCTCAATATCAGCAGCAATGTGAAACTCACAAAGCACAGGACGAATACTACACAGCCGACGGCGGCGAAGACATACGCTCTGCCGTCCTCCAAGGCGGCGAACCATTCATACCGCACGTGCAAGCCCTGATCGACCGCGGCACACCCATCACAGTCTACTCATACTGGCAACTGAACAAGCGAAAAGTGGCTGCTCAGCAAGCCTACCTGGAGCTCTGGAACCGCATGAGATCACCCTCGGGCCATGCAGTGGATATCCTGCTTGTGCCGACTATGCCACACACTGCTGTTCCCCATCGCGGATGTCGCTGGGTGGGTTATACGAAATTATTCAACTTTCTCGATTATTCAGCTTTGTCGTTTCCGGCGGGTAGAGTTGATAAGGGAGTTGATGGCGACTTGGATCAGGGATATGTTGCTCGGAATGATCATGATGCTTGGAATCAAAAGTTGTATGATTTGGAGACTATGCATGGCCATCACGTTGGTCTGCAGATCGTTGGGCGCAGGTTTGAAGAGGAGAAGGTGTTGGGTGCTGCTCAGCAGATAGAGACCTTGCTCTAGATCCAGCTTGTTCGATGGATGATATGCCATCTTACATGATTTCAAAAGTCATCAAAGATCAACTGTTCAAAGTAGTCCGTGATCATGTATGAAAAACTTTCAAACAAGATCTGATTTTCGAGACATTTACGCATTTATTGCTCTATTGTCCACAAGATCTCAATTTCCAGAGTAGAGAGGGTTTCTATATGGTCATACGACACTACCACGCGCATCTCATGAGGTTTAGATTGTAGCAGACAATCGGCTCGGAGAAGCGTGTAGGGAGCAATCTGCCAGTGTCAGGCATCAGTCGGCCAAAAGTATGTGTTTGTCAAGTAGAGCACTAGCCTTTCCTTTTGTATGTTGCGGGACTGATCAACAGTAAGCCTTTTTCCCGAGAATAGATAGGTGCTTGGGCGACTTTTGGTGCACTTGACAATTGCCAGTGCAGCAATCTTTAACAGCGATCTTTGACAAATCCTAAGGGCCAACGATGCCACGGTCATGCATGACAGAGCGACAGAAAATGTCCGTGGCAATTCGTTCTCACAGGGTTGGAAAAAGAGACACATGGAGATATTCTTGATTACTGTTAATTCGTGAGAGGGTATCTAATCATTTTATTTTGGTTGCACACATTCAAGCATCTTAAACGACGACCTTGTGAGGAGCATTCTTCTCCTCGGGCTCGTTGAAGATGTTAACGGGCCACCTGGGCTTGTTGGCAGTGAAGGGAATGTTGTAGCGACGACGCTCCTCGCTGCCAATCTTTTCAATCTTCTCAAAGTCGTCCTTGGGCAGCTCAATCTCCTTGAAGTTGTCGCGGATGCGCGAGGCGGTGACGGACTTGGGGATGACCGAGTGGCCGCCGACCTGGGCCCAGGCGAGGATGACTTGGGCGGGCGAGGCGTTGAGGCGCTCGGCGATTTCCTTGACGGTCTTGTGCTGGATGAGCAGGGGCTCGCCGACCATGTTGTTGCCGAAGGTCGAGTATTCGGTGATGTGGATGCCCTTCTCGCCGCACCACTTGACAAAGTCGGTCTGGAGGAGACGAGGGTGACGCTCGATCTGGTTGGCGGCGGGGGTGACACCGGTGGCGTCGATCAGGGCTTGGAGGTGCTCCTGGGTGTGGTTGGAGACACCGACGGCGCGGGCCTTCTTCTTGTCGAGCTGCGTCATGGCCTTCCATGTGTCGACGATCGAGACGCTGTCGAGCATCTTGACGTCGCCGTCGTCACGAAGGGGGAACAGGTTCTGGTGGACATCGCCCGACTCGTCGAAAGCGACGGGGAAGTGGACGAGGTACAGGTCGAGGTAGTCGAGGCCGAGCTCGGCAAGGCAGTCGTCGAGGGCGGGGGCGACGTCCTTGGGTCTGTGCTGCGAGTTCCAAAGCTTGGAGGTGATGAAGAGGTCCTCGCGCTTGATGCCCTCGCTGAAGGCTTTCTTGAAGGCGTTGGCAATCTCCTTCTGGTTGCCGTACACCTTGGCCAGATCAATGTGCTTGTAACCGGCCTTGAGGGCCTCGTAGACGGCCGCCTCGACTTGGCCGGGCTCGGCTTGCCACGTTCCAAAGCCCAATTGACTGTCGTTTGTTGTTAGCGCCGTCACAAAGCTTCATTTGCTGGTGCCAGACTCACGGGATGGAGGCGCCGGTGTTGAGCTTGACTGTGCGTCCGAGAGACATGATGTGTGATTGAGTGATTGAGGTACAGGAAATAGGGAAAAGGAGATTGTGTGACAAGAAATATCGATGAACGAGGGGCACAGAGGGGCTATTGATATATTTGGCCCGGTGGGGTAACATGGGGGCGGACGCTTTCAACCGACGCCCTATTCACCCGACAAAACGTCATACCTCTCTTCCGTGCCGAATGCCACATATGTATCTCCGCTTCCACACCAAAGAACGCCTGGAGTTCTGCCGGCCTTCACTTTCTCCGCGACCTGCGTTGCCACAGTTTCGTCCTTCTCACCGTCGCATCCCGCTTGACGGCTGAGCTCGAAACAATTCGAAGAAACACATGGAAGAAAGCCAGCAGGGCACACTCCAAAGCTCTACAGACTTCCATTTGTGTCTGAATCAGCCTGTATGGGCCATGTCCTCCCAATAAACCTTTCGGGGGGCTGAAAAGAAAAGACTGTCAATTTAGCAGATCACATCCATCAAGGTCTTTATCATCCGTCGTAACCATTCGCATCGCCCAAGCTTCTAGCAGCTTCAGCACCTTTGCGGAACATGTTCTTCAAATCTCTGGCCATGTGCTCAGGCTTCTCCCACGCAGCAAAGTGGCCGCCGCTGTCATGCTCGCCTTCAAACACCACTGATCCCATCTTCCTCACCCACGCTTTCGGAGACGTCTCCATGTCTTTCCAGTTGTACATGACACCCAGCTTGACGTGAGGGATGTGCCCAGTCGCCGTCACCATAGCACTCATATCATCACCGCCTTTTGCATCATGCTTGGCCTCGTAGTAAATCCGCACATTGGCTGCAGGTCCTGCAGAAGAGAACCAGTACAAAGACACCCAAGTCAAGATTTCGTCAGCAGTCCAGGGGTATTCATCAGTCCATTCGTGGAGTTTTTCAAGAATCCACGACAGCAAGAGGACGGGAGAGTCCTGGAGTCCGTAGCCGAGTGTTTGTGGTCGAGTGCATTGCTCATGACTGTAACCGGCGCCGTCTTCGCGGAACTTGGCCAGGCGTTGTAGAGAGGCATACTCTCTGTCGCTGTATGAGGACTTGTCGCTGAGGGCGGCTGAGAGGTCAGTGTCCATGGCTGGAGGAGTCATGTTGACGTGTGAGGCCTTGCATGCTTCTGGATACAGATGACCCATTGTTCGTGTGATCCAGAAACCCCAATCTCCGCCTTGTGTCGCTGCACGGAATTAGTGTCTCTTGTGCCATGTGCTAGGACTTGTGTGATGCTGACCATATTGCTTGTATCCCAGCTTGAGCATGAGTTTGTGGCAGACCTCGGCATATTGCTTCAGACCAAACCCACGCTTCTTGACTCCTTCCGAGAATCCAAAGTTGGGTAGTGACGGTGCAACGACATGGAAAGCGGGTGCGCCATCCTTGGTGTCAGCCAGCAGAGGCAATACTTTGGTCACCTCTGTAAAGTTTCCAGGCCCTGTTCACCATCAGCCATGTCAACCTCCGTCAATTTGACAATCACTAACATCCATGACAAAACAGCAAAGGCACTGCATTCTTCACCGAGCTCTTCTGGTAGATAAAGTGTATCTGCAGTTCGCCGGACCCATCGACCTCAATGCCAGTCATGTGGTTCGGCAGCTCATTCAGACTGGCTTCGTGTTTGCGCCAGTCGTAGTCGTTTTGCCAGTATGCAAGCAATTTCTTGACTTCGGATAGAGATGCACCGTAGTCCCAGCCCGCATCTTCAAGCTCGTCTGGAAGATCGACTACTGCGAGCTTTTGCTGCAGACGGTCGAGTTTTGCCTGTGGGATGGAGATGGTATAGGGTTTGATGTCCGACATGTTGCTCGAATTGACGAATCGATGCGATTTTGATAGAATGGTGTGAATCCGATGGGTGTTTATATGCTGATGTATGAGTGTTTGGCATGCGAGCTTCAGTGCGGGGCATCCTCCTTGTTATCGTTCATGCCAAGGTGCATTATCTTGCTGCTTACACAGCATTACCAATAGCTCTCAGGCAGCAAGCAATGCACGCGTAGAGCAGCCTGATGGTGGTCCTTTTGTCACACACGCGTAGCATTGGTGAGTTTTTGTACTTCGGCCCAAAAGACTAAATCAATTCTCAATTCCGTTGAAGCCCTACACGATGAGTCACACAGCTTGACAACAATACAAGAGGGCCATGAACACGTTTGATCACAGCTCCATGTGAATTGCTAGAGTTTCTGCCTTTCATTCTCGCCCTCAATTCCGAGTTACACCTCCCACAACCTCATGACATCAAGCCCTTCGTCCCACCGCTCATGGCAGCGAGACACCTACACCATCTCGACCGACCCCTCCCTGCTCAATCTCGATGCTATCAACGACGCCTTTGCATCCCCATGGATGTACTGGACAACACCCCTCCCCAACCCCTCTCTCCGCACCGCCATTGCAAACTCCCTCTGCTTTGGCCTCTATGAAGACAAAACCGGTGCGCAAGTAGGGTTTGCCCGTGTCATAACCGACAAGGTCACGTTCGGATATCTTACAGATGTGTATGTGTTGCCGGAGTATAGAGGTAAAGGACTGGGTGGTTGGTTGCTGGATTGCGTGGATGAGTGGTTGGAGGGGATGCAGTGGTTGAGGTGGACTATGTTGAGGACGTCGATGGAAGAGAGTCGTAAAGCTTATGAGAAGAGATTGGGCATGATGGTGCTCGACAATGGAGAGGATGGGCCGTGGATGATGGGGAAAAAAGGTCGGGCTGCGCGGGCCTAGCAAGTTTTGCGTGTGTGCGTGTCGAGTTTGGTATTTGCTTGATGTAAATGCAGCAGATGCGACTATGCATAGCTTCTGTCAATCTCCTTGCACACTGCATCAGTCACTTCCTTTGTAGTCGCCTTGCCACCAAGATCGCGCGTCAAAACTCCATTCCCGCAAACGTTCTCCACGCAGTCGAGTAATCGGTCTGCAGCGGCTTCTTCGCCCAACCACCGTAGCATCTCTGCCGCGGTCCAGAATGTGCCTACTGGATTGGCGATGCCTTTTCCTGTTATGTCAAAGGCAGAGCCGTGGATGGGCTCGAACATGCTAGGGTTCTGGCGCGTGGGGTCGAGGTTCGAGGTTGGTGCTATGCCGATGGAGCCGGCGAGGGCTGCGGCCAAGTCGGAGAGGATGTCTGCATGCTTTTGTGCATCGAGTCAGTATTTGAGCTTACCATTGACTCAATTATGGAGATTTTTGCGAACTTACAAGGTTCGTGGCGACGATGGTATCCAGTGATTGCGGTTGCAGCACCATACGGCAAGTCATGGCATCCACCAACATCTTGTCCACCTTGACATCCGGAAAGTCCTTTGCGACCTCTGCAGCAATCTCATCCCACATGACCATGCCGTTCCTCTGTGCATTGCTCTTTGTGACGACGGTGATGTGTTTCTTGTCCCTCTTCTGCGCGACCTCAAATGCAAATTTGAGCAGTCTGGTCACAGCATGTCGGGTGAAGACGCTGACTTCGGTAGCCGTCTCCCAAGGTTGTCCTTTGTGGCTTCGGCCTCCTTGGCCTGCATACTCGCCCTCGCTGTTTTCGCGAATGATGACCCAGTCTAGGTCTCCAGTGGTTGCTTTGCGGAGGGGCGACTCGGTGCCGCGAAGGATCTTGGTCGGACGCACGTTGGCGTATTGTTGGAAGCCTTGACAGATTGCCAATCGCAGACTCCAGAGAGAGATGTGGTCAGGGACATCTGTATTTTCGCATCAGTTCTACTCGTTCCTAATCAATTGATTGTGCCAAAGACTTACCTGGAGCACCCACAGCACCAAACAAAATCGCATCATGTTTTTTCAAGTCTTCGAGTCCATTGTCGGGTATGTATTTGCCAGTCTTCTTGTAGGTTTCAGAGCTCCAATCGTAGTGTTCAAAGTCCAGAGTAAATGATTTACTCGCCGCACTGAGAGCTTCGAGCACTTTTACTCCTGCGTCGATGACTTCTGGGCCAATGCCATCAGCCGGTATGCAAGCGATTTTGTAATTCTTGTTGGACATATTTCTGTAATATTAGCTGATGAGATTCTGGTTCTTGGGACTGCGGAAATGTTCGCATTTATGTTTTCCTGATTGGAGGGGTAATGTGGAGTTTTGTTGTGCCGCTGCCGGACTTGTGTTTCTCCCAGTGAGGGGTAACTTCTTGCTTCTCTTCTTCTACGTTTTGGCGTTCGGCGAGAACTCCGCTAAAGATGGGATTTTGAAGTCTAGTATGCAACTCCGAGAAGTGTTATGTGGTGCACACCATATAACATTGCAATTAACTTATCCAACTGCGTCAGATCCATGTTGTGTATGAGCCCAACTCCACAAGCTTTTTTTCACAGTCGTGACGCTCTGATCGCGGCTCCGCATTGACGCCTCGATTTTGGAGATCCTAAAGAATAGCCGACGGACAGGATACTCGCGAAAGACGACCGCGACGGACCAGCGATGTCCACGAGGGCGAGGCCTCAAGCTCAATCGATTGCGTTGGTGTGTCGGTCATGGAGTGTCTACCTTCGAGTTGCAGCAAGGGAAGGCGAGCTGCACAGAGGAAGGCCACAAGCAGCAGCAGCTAGGGTCTCTGGACGCTTTAGATAGGCATAGGCGGTCAGCAATCCGCGTGCTCGTGGATGCTGCAAAGCTCCGTGATGAAGTTGCAGCAGCACCGCATCTGGTCAAGAGCCCAAGGAGCAGTCTGCTTCTTGCCAGAGTCACTGCTGATGCACTGCAGGTCTGAACAAGCAGACAGCAGCGCCAACGACTTGTATGAGGCATTTGCTCCATCACCCCATCAGCAGACAGACAAGCCGTCATATCGCTTACAGTCACCCCAAAGCATTCAAATCATGACAGCTATATCTGTGATGAATCGTCTGACAAAGACGCTTGCATCCTGCCACCTGCTGGTCTTGTCTCATCGTCGCGCCTATTCTACCAATAGTAAACAGATCGACCGTAGGGCATGATGTCAACCCCACAACACGATGGAGATGAAGACTTCACGTTGCGCCCCTGCATGAAGCACTTACCATGCAAACAGCATCACGAGGGGTGTTCCCAAGTCGATCGAACCATCGACTATACCCCAAACTGCATATTCATCGTATCCACGCGGCTCGAGAAGAAGCAACCGAGCAATTGAGTTCAAACTGTTCATGAGATCTGATAAACGGTGGAGATTCATGAGGCTCTGATGATGTTGACACTTTTTCTATTTCGTTTCGGCGCGTCATCGTGGCGCGTTCAGCCGCATCGCGAGACCACTTTACGCTCGATTGGGACGTCGTTTGCCACAGCAATGAAACTACCCTGATGGCGACATTTCAATCACGATCAGGCACTGCTCTGTCATTGCGACTCAATGCTTTGCTAAATCACTGCCTGGGTGGAAAACAACACTTCTCAATAGCCTGGGAGGAAGTGTCTACAGATTCCCAGCTCAAGAACGAGTCGCAGCTTGCCATAAGAGATGTGTTCGACCTGTCAACAAAGGATCAAACTCGTTGCGTCAAACGCGGGGCTGCTCGGGGTGATGACACGCTCCAGGAGATCAATTAACGCTACTTCCGGTAGAAGATCAGCTGTATAAGCGTCATGCCTCCACCCGATCTCGATCCACTCAGGTACGACGCAAGCACGATCTGTGGGGAAAGCTATCCGCTGCATGTTCCACCGGCGCACGCTCACCTTTACGCTTCTTGCATCATCAGGCTCATTTCATATTCCTGACGCAAACCAGACCGACAAGTGTCGTCTTGCATGGCTGACGAGACACCTTTCAGCTAAGCGAACGATGGGAGAACGACGTATAAGTACCTCGTCCTCTGCTGCTTCTACCTCTCCTTCATCAACCACCAAATCACTTCGCTCTTACAGCTTCTCTCACAACCTCACTCCACATCGAACAACTTCAGAACAAAGTCTTTACTTTCTTCAATCTATCAACATGTCTGGAACCTACAAGCCCACTGGTATATCTTCCTCAATCTCGAGTCTACATCGCAAAACAGCTTTGCTGACTTGTATACAGAGCACGGCGGTCTCAAGGAGGACGGTACTCCCGACAAGCGTGTCGGTACCGGTCAGTTCGCCCAGGGTCAGGTTGACCCCCATGAGGCTGGCAAGCAGGGCGGTCAGTCCTCTGGTGGCAGCTCCGAGGACACTGGCTCCTCTGGCGGTTCTTCCGGCGGCAACGGTCGTGAGTATTCTTGCTTGTCACTATCATCTCACCTGCTAACTAGTATCACAGAGTTCGCTGGCGGTAAGGTCGACCCCGTTGAGGCTGGCCGCAAGGGTGGTCAGACTTCCAACTAAGTGTGCTCTCCTCTGAGAGAGGCTTTCTCACGATATCATGTCCTGGTGCTATCAACCAGTATTGTAATATTATCATGACATAATTATACCAGAATCTACATCAGATTTACACTATTTATCTGCCTCTACTTTCACTTCGTGATCGCCTTTCTCTTTCGTCTCCTTCTCTTGCCTTTGGGATTCTCGTATAGCTCACCTACAATGGAATCATGTACACGTGTCCACTATCTGCAAACTCGCTTGTCAAGCACCATGGCTTCGGGGAAGTTCATGGTCATCTGCGGCGGTACCAAGCCCTTCGACGTCCCACGAGCAAAGTCGAAAAACTGATCAACAAAGGCATTAACGATATCCATAGTTCGTACCCCCTTCATCGTACCCAGTAGCCTGTCAATCTCTGTGCTTGCCCCTGCGTCAAGCCCTAGAGTACTTGCCAGCAAAGGTAAATCAGTAAAACTCCCATGTTGCGTGCCATTGAGCGTAACAGCAAGCTTTGTGCCCGAGACCTTTGGCCAAATTTGCTCCCACGACGCATCGGTGGTCAAATTCTTGCCTTGATGGCTCATAATCATGAAAGGGCGAGTAAGGCCCTTGTGCAAAACGTTGCCGAATAGTGTTCCGTCGAGGTTGACGGCAGCGGCTATACGGTGATCAGCCAGCATCGCCGCTGCGGCAGTTGTACCGCCCAAAGAGTGACCCATGACCAAGATGTCGGTCAAAGACTTTGTGTTTGCGATATCGTGGAAGAGGTCTTGTCTGATGGAGCGATTCTGCAGTTGCGTGATCAAGAAGGAAACATCGTGTTGGCGGACAAGCACGTCAGCTTCTATCTGCTTATCGGAGGAAATATCGGCGGCGAGTGCAATGGTCTTGTCGGGGTGTTCCACAATGCTCGCGTCATAAGCGTGATCCATGGTAATGACCACAAAGCCTTGACTAGCCAGTGACTGAGCCATTGCACCGTATACCAGTCGCGAGTTGCCCAGACCGGGCGAGAAAAGAACGATGGGAAAGCCTCGCAATCTCCTGCTGCGGTCCTTGCGGTCATAGGCACAAACCGACAATTCGAACGAGGCAAAAGTGCCATTTGGGATCCCGAGGGGTGCGTACATCTCATCGTAGATGACTGCAGTCGCGGGAGTCATGTAGGGAACCATGACGGGCTGGCATTTCTTCAGCGGGGTTGCTGGGTAGTAGGCAGAAACCATGACACGCCTATGCTCTGGCTTAGATGCGAACGTGTCATTCCTCGATGTGTCCACAAGTTCCATGGTGGTAGTCGCAACGCCATATTTTCCAAGCGGAGGCTGGACGATGATGGCAGTCGTCAGAGCTGCAAAGGTCAAAAGCAGAGAAAACTTCATAACGGAAAGATAAGCCGAGAATGGATTTAATGCCAAATGCAAAAGGAATCACAGGTTGACAGGTGACTGTTACAATGCTGTGTCGCAAGGCATGTCTTTATACTTACGTCGTGCTTTGCAGCAGGACCTACCTTGGGTGTTTCCGAGCTTTGGCATTCGCCCGAACACTTCTATTTACGGACTGATCAGAGTCCATCGTCTTGTCCAAGCTCGTATGTTCGTGTGGAAAGGAAGAAGTTGACGACAAGAGAGAACGATTGGGACAGTGATGTCCGTGCGCTGCTGAGCTCATCTCGCGCGAACACTTCCTAATCAGGTATAGTCAGCTTGGCCGCAGCCTCGTTGTCGTCGGTATCGACTCACCTCCCACGACATTGCATTCATCCATATAACTTGCTTAGGGAAAGCCTCGCTCGAATATGTCCCCTTCCAGTCATGTTCGCGCGAAACATGCGTCTCGGGCCATTGGACCGCCGCCTTGAGCGACGCAGATGTCTACCGTGTGCGAAAAGTCATCTCAAGGTGAGTCGGCCATATATGTTGGCCATTCTCTACTGACTGAGCGAATAAAGTGTTCTGGTGGCACATCATGTACCAATTGTGACAAACGGAATCTTCAGTGCAACTATCCTTGGAAAAGTATAGCATCCATGGGGATACAGCTCTCCCAGCCACAGACGAAGCGGACCGAAGGCAATGCCAGTCTGGAAATATTACGAAACCCGAAAAGTGATCACATCAACAGAATCTCGATGACCTTTCTCACCAGATTCGCGAGCGAGAATGATTTTACTGGGTGCCCTTCGACATGGTTCATCGATATCCAGACCCACTATGCTACGAACGCGGCAGTGCATCATGCCATCAAAGCATTAAGCGCGTTATATGCCTGCCAGAAGGACGAGGGAAACCGCGTTCAGAATAAGAGACTCGCATTGGAATCATACCAGACTGCTGTCATATCAGTGAAGCAAGCGGTCAACGCGGAAAGTGCAAAGATCGAGCAACCACTGCTGTCAAGCACGTTCCTGCTAGGCTTGTTTGAGGTAATGCTCGCATCGTATTTTGATGACACTATTCTCTGACGAAAACACAGTTAATGTACGACCCCACTGGCCAAGGCTGGATCAAACATACAATGTACGGAACCTCGAAGCTATTACAGCATCTTGGACCCGAGGCATTCCGCTCCGGCCTAGGTCTCAGTTTCTTCAAGCAGATGAAGATATTCGAAGTCTCTCGCTCTCTCATATTCTCAGAGTCGTCTTTTCTTGTTGAGCAGCCTTGGATGGGACTGACTCACAGCGATAATGCTCGAGATAATGACATCCATCCCATCGAAGACATGCTCGACTTGATGATCAGATGCTCTGATCACTGCGCTAGAGCATTGTCATATCTCGAGAGCGTGAACGAGTGTACAATCTCAGTTGACAATATCCAACTTCTGCGAAAATACTCTCTTGAAGGGTTTGAGCTCAGACTTGCCCTGCACGACATAGAGTCCCAACTCTCATCACTATCTCCACACCTTGCCAAAGACAATCGCACGGTCATTGCCAAAACTTACCTAGCAGCAACCTCAATCTTCCTCTCTGGGGTCTACGATTACAGATCGATATGGTCACGAACCATAGAAGCCACACCGACACTTCCACAACCTTTGATCGAGCATCACGTAGAAATGATACTGGATACGACAGAGTTTGCAATGACGCAGACCAACTTTTCAAAGTTGCTGTTCTTGTATCCACTCAGGGTTGCTTGCGCAAGAGTGTGGGCGCAGGACCAGAAGGACAGATTGAGATCCATGTTTGATTCAATACAAGGATCTTTTTCTGTTGCACATGTGTTTATGACCGAGGTCGAAGAGCTTTGGCAAACTCCGCTATCTCATCGGTTTTCTTGACCATCAGCTCTCATATATCGCGGCTTTCAACCAAGCCAAGCATACGCCCAAGGAAAGAAATGATACGATAGTCCTTTGACCAACAGAGGCACATTCTGCCACGGGAACGCCACATCTGCAGCAACAGGGTCAACGGAAACAGCTTTCCAATCATACACATCACTACTGTCAGCCACTTCGACCATTGCGGCTGCCAGATCCATAAACGAAACTACACCCTTGGCTGCTTGCATGGTAATCTTGTGTCCCTTTTGCGTATCAATACTCAAAGCACCTGGCTTGACGAACGTCACTGATAGCCAATTCTGTTCTTTGCGTAGTATGGCTTCAGCAGCTATCAAATCGTTATAGATATTTGATTCTGCGCGATAGAGGAGCGCGAGAGCTAGTCCTGGCATCTCGTTGGCGAATGCTGGCTCTGTGGGCACAGCAGACAGCACAACCAATTTCGGCAACTTCGACGCTGCAGAAGAAGTGCGGAGCGAGCGTAGAGCTGCAATGACCACACGTGCGGTATCTTGGGCAATGGTGTTGCCAGGCACGTTCCCACTGACCGCTACTGCGAGAAACACGGCATGAGTGTCTTTGATACAGTCGGCTATGAATTTCGTGTCGTTTAGATTTCCTTCAAACACTTTGACATTTGAGTTTGCCATAAAATCGGGTTGTAGGGTTTGGAGTTTTGATGCAGAGCGGCAGTAGACGTGGATTTTGTTGGTGGGGTTTTGGGTCAGCACTTTGAGGAGGGATTGGCCTGTGTTGCCCGTTGCTCCGAGGACTGCGTAGGTTGGCATGGTGGATGCACGTTCAGAGGATATGCCGATGAAGAGCTGTGATGAATTTGAAGGAACTTACAGAGGGCAGTTTGTCGACACTTCTAGGATGGCTTTCCTTGTATGATGTCGTGGTTGCGTAGCGGAGGTTGTGCTTTCAGAATCCGAGGATTTCTCGGCGCGATCTTGTTGTTGTGTGCGACAGCATATTTCTATCACGGAACCAGTCCTCACATAGTGCAATGATGATGATTGTCTAGGGATCCATGCTCTGAATCCTCTCTCTGGACAATGTTGGACGCCATTTGAAAAAGCCGAAAGCGAAGGTGTCGAATAAGATGGCCACGCGCAGATTGTATATCGCGGCTGGCCAGAAGTCATGTGCGCAGAATCTCGCTTTGAGAACCGGACAACAGGACGTCTCACTGGTATGATGATTCCCTCCGTTCGTTTATAAGGCTCTACATCTAGCTACAACACACCACCAAGTCTCATGTCTCTGACAACAGTGGAGAAGGACTTCAACTGTCATTCCTAGGGACAAACCGCACAGCGGCATCCTCCGGCCTTCTGAAATGAGCACTAATGTTGAAGTACTTGTCATTCATGACACTCAACAAATGGTGTCTGGCTTCAATTTCCGACTCGCCCTCTTGTAAAACAGCCTCCACCCGATATCTCGAAAGTATGTTGGCGACCATTGTAACAAATTCCACCTGAGAGAACTTTTTGCCAGGGCAGACGCGTGGGCCGCCCGCCCATGGGAAAAAGAGCACTCCTTCTGGCACTGCAACACTTTCTGTGCCGTTGGTGTCCTTCGTGATGAAGCGCTGAGGGTTGAACTCCAAGGCGTCAGTGCCCCATCGCGGGGATAAATGGCCTCCGTATAGATGCCAGCCCACTTGGACGCCGGGCCTAACAAGGACTTTGCTGGGTCCTTTGGACGTGGTGATGGGTAAAGTCTGCACAGACGTGGGAGTACGAGTGAATAACGGAGCGGGGCTTGCCAGACGCATGACTTCGTGCATCCAGGCAAGACATCTGACCAACTTGGGGAAGATATCGGTGTAGTCACCTTTAGGTATGTAAAGCTGGTCGACCTCTTCACTCACCCATTGCTGTGCTTCTGGATATGCGGCCATAAAGGGCAGAGCGAACGAGAGTGCAGATGCGGTAGTCTCATATCCCGCCAGATTGAAGACGAAGAGATTGCCGTAAAGTTCCTCTTCTGTCAGGTATTTTGGTCGACCCTGAATCGGTTTCTCGCCGACTTCGCTCTTGGCTGTCTCGTTGGCTGATACCATCGCCGACAATAAGGTTGTCCCTTTGATCGGCGACTCTGTTTCGCTGCGCACCAATTCTTGCATATACACTCTGAATTCCGCTACAGACAGCTTGAGTCGCTTGAGAGTGCTTGGAAGCATCCAGTCCGGAGCTTTGAGGCCGTTGAACAAAGCAGTAAGGATGATATTCTTCAAAACGAAGCCAAGAGAATCCATAAGAGACAGTCTGTGTCCAGGTTGTATCTTTGTCAACTCGGCCTCCTGGCCGAATCCAACAGTTGCGAGAATCTGCATAGCGACAAAGTCGAAAGCCCTACGGAGTTTACCTAGAGTGTAGGTCTTTTCGAATTCGATTGATCCGACTCTTTTGATGGTCTCGCGCCAGACCTCGGCCATGGCTCGCTCGTTGAACGCTGGACCAGTAATTCTACGATGGCGTTGCCACTCGGCTCCTTCAGTCGACGTGACATTTTGGCCAAAGAAAGCAAAGACTTGGGATTGCGCTGGCGGCATGGTCCAGTCGCTATGATCATGCGATGTTTGAGAAATTGCAGGTGCATGACAAGTAACAATTTGAATAGCAGTGGGTGAGCACAGTACAAAGTTCTCTCCCAGTCTTGTTGAGGTCTTGCGGCCGTCGACGGTCGGCCAGCCCATTTCGGTGTAGACGTACCAGCTACCCAGTCCGAATGGCAGTTTCTGTACCCATGCGAATAGAGGTCGCAGTGGCAGCCACCAAGCATCTTCGTAGGAGACGGGGATGGGCACGATAGGAAGACCGAGGTGACGGGCTTCTTTGTAGTTGCTCACCCATTTCGCAAGCCGCAAAATGATCGGGATGAGGAGGAACAGAACAGCAACGCTCAACAACATGTTTGGATGTCAGACTAGAATGGAAGTCATCAAATGCACGAACAAAACCAGCATCGACCACCGACGATAAGCGTGTCGTAGTAGGATCTATAATAGCGTCATCAGGCAGGTGCAGCTGTCTCTGGGTTGGTCAAAAGTCGTGGCGCAGGATTCTTGCTGTGAGCACCACCCTGGTTCGGGCGGAATAAACTCTTGCGCACTCGATCGCTCCTTCACCTTCAAATCGAATTTCTTCGATCTCTGTGAGCACTCACGGATTCCTGAATTCAAAAGCATGGCTGGCGTCAGAGTTGTTCAATGACGATGGAGTCCTGTCTCCATCGCAGAGTCGATGCAGCCATATCCAGAGCTTCTAGCAAAAACGAGACATCATTTGCGTGTCTATCACACAGATTGGGCGAAACAGACAGAACCATGATATTCACACGCAGAACGATCGCTGGACCTCAGAACACAATGTGTCCACAGAGGTAGCCTGGCAAGCCTGTACACAAGAACATCGTTGAACATCGTTCGCTCTTGTTGCTGCTAGATGTGCTTATATGCCAAGGTGTTTGAGAGATCCTTTCACACATTTAGACTTCTTTATCGCGGAGTCGCCAAGAGTCACGTGCTCGCGTTCAACGTCGCCGACGATACCTTGCCAAGAGGCCGGAACTCTGCGCTGTCTACACAGCACGAGGAAGAAGCCTGGCCGGAACAGAACCGGCCTTCTGAGAACATCAATATCGTAGGATGCGCTCACCGCAGGTGACACGACAGAGCTCACAGGCTCAGCAGGCTCCAGGTTCCTCTTGAATATAATACATAGAACTTGCCAAAGAGCACGATCTTGTAAGTACGTCGTTGTCCACGTATACCAGCTCGACATTGCCACAACAGAGAAATGGTATGTGGGTCCTGAGGCCGGAATTGAGGGACACTTCTGTCCTTATCGCGAGGCAACGCGAGGTATTCATTCCGGCCACGAGAACAAAAAGGCTTCGCTTCGCCCACATGGCCCAAATTTCCTTTTCATCACTCAGAAAACAGAATCTAAACTTCTGCAATTTTTACGCTACCAATCATGCCTGGAATTATCACCAAGTCTTCTTCTCTTTCTATCCCCCATGACCCTTTCGAGCTTCCTCAAGGTTCTGACCCTTTCCTCATCACTGCCCAAAATGGCTATCTCCCCACCCATCTGCCCCTTCGCAGACTTCCTGCCACCTTTGATGCATTGAGCGACATCCTTGATGATATACCTATTCTTAAGGAGGACGGTACTGCTGGGTTGCTTGCAACCTTTGAGCTGGGTCCACTCATTGACTCTGGGGCCCTGCCTGATCTCACTGCGGAAATTGACAACCTTGTTGTTCCTGGTACTGGACATATTGATATGGCTGCTATTACTGCAGCTTTCCGTGACTACTCGTGAGTAATCTTCATGTTAAAGTATATGTATCCATGCTGACTATCGTAGCTTTGTCGCTTCTTCTTATCTGCTTGAGCCGTGCTGGAAGGTCTACAGCAACAACGCCGATGATGGCTATGGACTTGGTCGCCAGGTCCTTCCCAAGTGTATTGCAGGACCGCTTGTCAAGTGTGCTGAAATGTAAGTCGACTCTGCCTATATTCTTTTTGATGCATGCTGACTATTCTCAGCCTTGACATTCCTGCCTTTATGTCTTATGCTGCCTCCTACGCTCTGTACAACTACTACCTCGTCGATCCTTCCAAGGGTCACGATGACTACTCCAACCTCCGTCTCATTCGTGCTTTTGAGAAGGGCCTCGATCCAAAATCCTCTGAAGCAGGCTTCATTCTGACACATATTCATATGGTTGCTCAGACTGGCAAGCTGATTGAAGGCGCTGCCAATGTCGTGGAAGCTGTATTCGCAGCCCGCACCAAGCAAAATGACGACCACGCCATTGCCGATGCCAAAGTCGGTCTGCGGTCTATCCTCCAGGCCATGACCATCATAGAAGCCAACATGGAAAAGATGTGGGCCAACTCTCTTCCCAAAGACTACATGACCTACCGCACCTTCATCTACGGCATCACCAACCAATCCATGTTCCCCGACGGCGTAATCTACGAAGGCCAATACGACGACAAACCCCAATTCTTCCGCGGCGAATCCGGCGCAAACGACAGCATCATCCCCCTCCTAGACCACCTCTGCCAAATTCCCATGCCCGAAAACCCACTCACCAAAATCCTCGTCGAGTTTCGTGGATACAGACCCAAACCTCATCGTGAATTTCTCACCAGCATCCGCGAAAAAGCCGCCGATGTCCAAGTCCGCGAGTTCTTGACGCACAGTGGCGATTTTGGTGTCGTGGTCTTGTATCTGCGTGTCTTGGACCATATCCGCAGTTTTCGCTGGCGTCACTGGCAGTTTACTCGCGAGTACATTATTAAACGCACTTCGCACCCTGTGGCCACGGGCGGCAGTCCCATCATTACTTGGTTGCCCAATCAGCTGTCGGCGGTTATGCAATTGATGGAGGATGTATGCAAAGGCTCTGGTCTCTGGGCTGTTCTTGCCGAGGGAGTCTGGAGTGGTGGCGGTGCTCAGGGATCCTTGACCAAGAAGGAATTTGATTTGATCAAGGATATTATGGATAATGCGGTGGATCAGAAGAGGAAGTTGGCAAAGGAGGTTGCAAAGTATTGTCAAGACCGGGGTGTCGATGCTACAAAGGTCTGAGGGAAGTCCGTTCTGTCGGGCGAAAGAAGTTTTTTTCCTTGGTCGGTTTTTCTTCTTCCCGCCCGACAAAATCTTTTCTGTTTGTGTTTCTTAATGTTGAGTATAACGTTGGTTGTGTGTTCTTATGATGGTGTACAACCGCAATTGAGGTGTTAAGCGCATAATGAGCAATCCTTCGTGTCAATGAATCAGAGCGAATATCAGATGATCCTGCTGCTAGAAACAGACTCGTGAATGACAGAACTGCTGACGCAAGAAGTACATAAGTGTTCATCGAGACATCGCCGAGAGGACAGCTCGTGCCATCGCTGCTGCCCCTTTCATAATTCCTTCTGGGACTTTACCTACCGTCGCAAAATACGTATCTGTATCAAAGATGTCCTCGACAATATGCCAATCATGGACTTTGCCATTGTCAATCTCAAAGTCAACTTGCACCCCATCGGCTCTCACGCGGTCGACGAAAACAACAGCATCATCCAATAGCGTATCATTCGAGCCTATACCCACCCATACTTTGCTCGGCAGGATATCTGCCCAAGACTGCTCGTTTGGCCGCGGCAGAGAGAAATTGATGATGTGCAACGCGGTAGTGTCAAGTTCGCGCGGCATAACTTGTTGACCAGCAGTGATAAGCAGATCACGGACCAGATAATCGGCATCCTTGTTGCGGACAAACGAACCATCCTTGGAGCAACGTAAATCAATCCAGGGAGCAACCAAGAACGCACCAGCTTCGGGCTTCGGCAGCGACTTCTCATTTGCCAATACGCAGAGCAAGTTCAAGATCAAATGTGCTCCGGCAGAATCTCCGAGCATGGCGATCTTCGAGTGATCGATGTGCTGGTCATTGAGCAAGTAGTTGTATGCCGCTTTTGCTTGATTGACCTGAGCAGGGTACTGTGCTTCTGGCGTCAAGGAATAGTCGAGTGCGAACACAGCAATCGATATGCCCTTCTTGTCTGCAATCTCGGCGATACGCAAGAATGGTGCAATAGCCGAGGCTGGATGGCCGATCTGATAGGCTCCACCGTGGACATATAGGATCACCAAGTCAACCTTGGAAGCCGCGGTAGGCTTTCCAGGGCAGCCTTTACAGATCCAGCGGCCGGAGAAATCAGCGGTAGATACTTCTTGGTAGAGCTCTGATTTTGTGTCGGTGAAACGTCGCGACAATGGGAATTTGGGCTCGGGTTCTTTTGTCAAAGCTCTCAGCATACTGATTGGCAGGAACGTTTGTGCTCTGTGCTGTCTGTCAGCGGTCGAGAGTACCTCAATGTGGACCCGAGACGCACGCGCGAAGAAAAGAGCAGATGAAATCAGCTTTGAAGCTCAGATTATTGGTACCCCAGACGAGTCTTCGCAACAACACCCGGAGACATGTCATAGGTAAGATAGGCAAAAGGACGAGGCATTGTAGCTTGTCCATGAGAGTCGGTGGCCCAATGCTTGGGTTGGGGTCGAATGCTGCTGCCATACTGGTAATGGTCTATGAATCACTGCTGTTCTGTCGGCAATGCTGTAGTCTGTGGAACTTGACGAGTTGAAGTTTACTTCAACCAAAACTTCCATATGTCCAATGTAGAGGCTTTTGTAGAGGTCCAACTCGTCAGACTTAATTTCAGCTAGACCCCTCTAACCTTGATGCCTCGGCTCAGCTCGACCGTTGAAAGCCTCTTCGAAGCATGAGTATGCGTGCAGCTTACTTTTCGAGGTCAGAAGGTCAGCGACCTGACAAGATGCGGGGAAGCTGCTTGTTATAGAGCAAAAGGTCCTCTACAAGCGCACCAAGATGATGAAGAGGTGACAACAGACACTCGCAATTGAAGTTGCCAGTGATGACCGTTATTCGGCCTAGAGCACCCCACGCAGAGTAGACGGAAGGAAACGAGACTTCAGCCCAGTAATTCCCATGTCCGAATCGCGTACGAGTAGTAAGCACTACTTGGGTACAGATAGGAACCCTGTTGCATGATACATCGAAGTCTCGACCTCTGCTCTCGATGCATGCTTACCATCCTCAAGAAGTTACAAAGGGTGTGCAAAGATCATGCGACAAGCCAGAGTAGCGAGCTCGAACACGTTCTGCGCAAGCAACATGAGTTCAGTCTGTCCAAAGATCATGCCGAAAAAGATAATCCCGGCGACTGCTTTGATAAAGTGGTATGTACAGTCCGGATTGAGCCATGTGCGCCCTTCGAGACGGAGCTGGTAGAACTTTGCAAACTCGCGCATATGGAAGGCTCCCTCGATAAAAACATAGGCGATGGCCCCAAAGAGGGAGAGTCTGTAGTCAAAGTCGACCTCTCGGTTCAAAGTAACGGCACTAGCTGTGAAGCAATACACGATTGCAATCATAGCAGTATTTCTGGTGTATAGCCCTTCGCGCGCTGAATCTGCGTAAGGTGCCATGATGCTTTGTTTTCGAATAATTTGCGCAAGGAGATCAATCGTGTCCGAATCAAGACCTTGTCCAGAGATAGGTGACTAGGTGTGTTGGTCGAATACTGCTGCTGTGAAAGTTGTCAGATCTTGCGCTTCGACAAGAATCGATCTGCAAGCCAAGAACTGTTGGCAATGGATTGGCAATGAGTTGGCAACAGTACGCGGGCAAACACTTTCCCGATACTGGGTGCCAACAACACCATTTCTCATCCCATCCCAAGTTCATCGCTCGTTGTTTCCACTTAATGTCAGATGCGACAAGCTGCGCTGCCAATGGGCCCTCGCACTGATGAAATTGCCGATGAGCCTCCTTCAAAAAGGCGACGACGCACATCCGGAGATCGCCAGCAACGCGAAATTGGCTTGATGAGGCAGGGAAATGGTTCGAATGTCCCAAGCTTCGTAGGCAGTTCGAGTGGCATTCATTTCGTTCGGTCGGTATACAACGCTTTAGCAAAGTCTCGTGTGCACTTACCGCCTCAAACACCAGACCAAAATATCGTGCCCGGAGAAGAGGATCAGCTGGATGAAGCAGTACCTTACAGCTCGAAGAAACTCTGGTCACAAGAAGAGTCAGAGACAGCCGATTCTGGACTCTCGACCTTCGACTTTGATGACTTGCAGACATGGAGCGAGAGCTATTTTGAGAACTGGCATGCTGCTTATCCTTTTGTTCACGCACCTACAATACTCGATTATCTAGAGCAGCATGTCAGACCAGCCACTCTGCTAGGATTGTGTCAGCAGCGGAGTCCACACTTCACGATCATACGCTCTATCATGTCAATTGCTCTCGCCGACCGCAGGCAGTCGGGACGTACGTTTGAGAAGCCGCTGCCTGCATCCCTCGTCTTCACATCCTTCAGTGAAGCTATGGAGAGTGTGCAAGACATGCTGTTCAAGCCGTCTTCTATCGATGCACTGCAAGCAGTGGTCTCGGTACAGCTCTTTCTGGTATCCATGCTACGTCTCAATGGAGCGTCGAGACTTGGCGGTATGATTGTACGAATGGCCTTCCAGCTGGGCTTACACAGGTGTCCCACAAGATATACAGGATTCGACCTCGAACAGGCTGACCTTCGCCGTCGGCTGTTCTGGACGATATATTGTATCGATCGCCATCTCTGCCAGTCTTTAGGTCTGCCTCTGACGATTCGTGACGATGATGTGGATGTCTGTTACTTCGATGGGGAGAAACATACCGCTGACAACAGTCATCGAACAGTCATGGATGACCGGCTGAGAACGCTAAGTTTTCTTACGAAGCATGCTTCAATCAAAGGACAGATTGTGGAGCTTCGCAATAAATCCCTCCATCAACGCACCGCCAATCGAGATCTTGCTACACTGATCCAAGCTCGAATTGGCAAGTGGGCAAACGACCTTCAGTATGTTCTAGACGTCGCTGAACACAATGAACCTGGTCGATTCAGCACGCTACACGAGGTAGTCCTCCTTGTGTCACAACACGAACTAATCATATCTCTCAATCGACCTCTACTGGCACTGGAGAGACACACACCAGAGTATATGGCGGCTCTACAGACTTGTATCCGTGCCTCGGATACCATAATCACAACCCTCCACAAATACACCTCTTTTCGACTCATTCAACGGGGCGAGGGTCCATCTACAGCACCGTTATTGTGGCCCTCAATGACTTGGTGTGTGTGGATGAGTGCATTTATCGTGCTTCATGCAGCGATCGAGGGAGAGATGCCAAAACACATTGCGAGGCGTCTTGCAGACGACAGCGTAGAGATTCTCAGACATCTCGCACTCCGAGGAAGTGTTTGGCCAAATGTCTGTGCGGTTGCTATCAACGATCTGTTCCTGAGGTTGCTTCTCGACTCTACTGCTACAACGCCACAGTCGCCTCCAGCCGAAGCAAATCTTACACGGTCGCGGAACGAGATCCATCCTCATGAAAATGCGGGAACAACTACGCGTCGTCCCCACCGTGACGATTCACGTCTTTTTAATCGCTTCAACACAGCCACTGAACAGAGCAACCAATCCAACAACGCCGCTGATTCGACGGGACAATCTCCTACAACATTGGGACCAGAGCTGTCTGTTCCTTGGCTATCTGGGGCCGATGCAGCTGCGGCCACTAGCACCAATATCTTTGAACAATTCGATATTCCTTTTTGGATAGGCGATGATCAATATTCTTCAGTCTTGGATTTTGATCTTTAACCTCCGCAGAATGCAAAGATGTATATCAAATGACCACAAGCACAGATCAGGCCGATTATATTACTCGTTCCAGGATGTCAGAAGTACTTTCTTGAGTGTAATGTGCTAAGTCTTTGGGCCTTGCTAGTGAAATGCTCCGTTCGCGTCTCCTCTCTGCTGTCAATAATCCGTGTGCCGTTTGACTCAGGATTTTCGAAGTCAGGATGCGCCGCTGAAAGTCGAGTATCTTGGTCTTGAGGCAGAAGGTCCAGAGCAGCAGGTCTCATAGAAGTTTCAAGAGGAGCGTTGTGTGTTCTGTCGACTGTCCACCCGTCTTCCGTTGGCACAGTTGGTAGTCTCGTTGGTGACAATGTGGTGGATGACGTTGGGTCTGGTCTGTGTTTGTCGAAGGGGGTCAGCTTGGATTGCGACTGGGACGAGATTCTTTGTCTCTTTCTCGATAGTCCGGTCTGTCGGTTTTGTTGTCCTTCGGGCGGACTTCTCAGATCCACGACCTCCTGGCATTCAGATGGCACCATTCTGGCTGACGATCCACGTGTTTGAAGTTTATATCGCATCCATTCACGTTGCTGCTCCTGCGTGTCTAGCGGGTATGCCTTCCATTCTTCCACCTTGGCGATTCGGACCTCATTAAATTCGAGCTCTCGTGGTTTCTCGTTCGTCGCAGGAGACATGTCGAGATGGCGTTGATCTGGTTGAAGTTGCGTCTCTGATTCATGAAAGGTGGAAAGCGATTGGAGTAACGCGGTTTCTGTTCGAGCGAGTCTCTCTTCGATACTTGCAATATAGCCTGAAGGAAGGCCTCTGATAACCTCTTATCAGCTGCCGCCTTGGAGGAAAACAGAGTAGAGGTCAAAAGTTTACCTTTTACTAGTGCCTGGATATGTACAGGTCTGGCTGGCGTGAACACATTGTGAACATGTTGGACTATGCCAGATAAGTCTCTCGATCAAAATGAAGATTGACGCAATTCTATACCTACATCTTACGATCACACTAAAACAGATTGTATAAGAACAATTGATCAGAAAAAGAAAATCGCGACACCCCACCTACCTTGCGCTTCTTGGTGCGACAGATTTCGCATGCAATTGGCGAAAAATCAGTCATTAGTCTGTCAAATCTAGCGAAGTTTCAGCTGGACAGATTTGAGGCGCGACTTCCGCTCGTTGACAAGAACAAGTCGAGGAAGTTGCATTTTCAGTAGCGGCCGTGTTGGTGGGGTTTTGTTTCTCCGGTCCCGACGCGCCCCCTCACTGTGCTGACTTTGCGACAACTTTCAGATGCCTTTAGACCGCAACAGTACGCATTACCTGGATCAGCTCTAGGGACAACCATACGAATTCGATGATCTTGCGCACGAGCGAGCAGATGACGTCTCGATGGTACATCTGATGGCCTTGAGAGGCCCACGACAGCTTCGTCGATGCGACAGGCTTGCTTATTCTTCGATGCAATGCTACTGATACCGCGTTTGACGGCCTGCTCTTCTGCGATCTCCGGATGGTCGCATAATCGAACAAAGCTTCACAACATACAGAGCCTGCTGATATCTCGACTGGCCTGCGCACTCGTTGCAGAAGAAGTCGATTAACTGGCCAAGTGTTTTGACCACTCTCGACCACAAAAATGGCCACTCTCTTCTGTCAATCACCGGAGCCATCTCCTTTCAAAACTCTGTAGAGCCGCATGACGAGTTTTATCAAGCCACCAAAAAATGCCGACGTATGCTCCCTCGTTTGGCGAAGTGGAATACTGGAACACTCGCTTCGCCAAAGAAGACCAATTTGACTGGCTGGCCGATTTTGCAGTTCTGGAACCTTGGTTGAAGAAAGCTATCGCAGAGAAATCTGTTCACGACGGAAGGCCGCAAGTTTTGCATATCGGATGTGGATCCTCTGCACTGTCGACGCAGCTACGGGAATTGGTGGACTCGCCGCAGCAGATTCATAATGTGGATTATTCGCCTGTGGTGATAGAACGGAACCGTCAGCGCGAGATTGAGACGCTACATTGCCTGGCATCTGGGACTGAGCTCTGTCGCTGGTCGACGCTAGACTTGTTGTCTGCATCACAGATCCTGGGTTTCGAAAGATCTGGAAAGAGATATGATGTTATTGTCGACAAGTCCACTTCTGACGCTATCTCGTGCGCCGAGGATGTCGCGGTTGACTCACCATATCCGATCAACACTATCAACACCAAGCGGTCCCAGTCTCGAGACCAGGGAGCACTATACCCTCTGTATCTACTAAGTTTCCATCTGGCATACCTAGCAAGACCTGGTTGTCTATGGGTTGTGCTCAGCTACTCTGATTCTCGCCTTTCGTTCTGGGAAGATGCGACGCCCTCTGGTCTTCCAGCACCAAGTCAACTCTGGGAGATAGAGAGGCACGAAAAGATCGAACAGCCGCCTGATCCTGAGGATACGGTGCATAGACCGCCTACTATGCACCACCTGTATGTCCTCAAACGTACGGATCTTGTATTAGATCGGGTCACTTGATCAGACTTTTATAACGGCCAGTCGGATCGCGGCGTTCAGCAGCATTCTGACTAGGGAGTCGAACCACTTGACTGGGCGCTATGAGCCCGGAGCTATCAACCGTGGTAATTCGGAGCCTGCCAGTATTTGACACATCCATCGACGAGTTCGTGTACAAGCTATTACTTCCTAAACCGTATGGTATGGCAATGAACATTGTTTTATTGCTACAAGTAAGGCTGGAAGAACATATATTCGGCTTATAGATACCAGGGAGCTGATGATTAGGACTTCTGGTGGCATGTTCGAAGTTCACCTGGAATTGGCGCGACGGCAGATAAAAATCTTTCGGCGCAGGCAGGCGATCAATGGTCGTCTGATTCGTCCTATGCTGCAAAGTAATTCAAAACGTATCGTCAAGCTGCTTATCGGAAACAAAAGGTAGTCGGACATCGATCGTAATCCGCCGAGGCCGCAGTGCTTAAGCCCCCACACCATCTATGGATACGGTTCACAGGCGTTGCCAGCAAGATTCCTGGTTGAGCACAATATGCATGACTCGAGTCTCTATTTTCGTGCTGATTTGGGACCCGGACAAGTGGTTGTACGGCCGAAACGACTGCATGCACGTCCACCAAGAGTTACCTGCCAAGGACAAAGGATTCACTGGCTTGGCGGATCGTCGTTATACAGAGGAAGGATTACCATCACGCCTATCTAACAAACGTCATAATCTCAACATGGAAGGCCTTATATGAACCGACACATGCACACCATGATTTTGCACCATCTGTCCTCGCAACTCTTGCAAACTTCACCATGCATTTGCTCACATCCACCGCGGTCCTTGTCGCTTCATGCAGCACCTCAGTCTTGGCGACCTCTTGTTCGTCTTTTACACCTTCCAGAGAGCCGTATACTCAGCCTGCTCTTCATACCTTCATCGTCAGCAAAGGAGTCACTTGCGAGTCTACCACTGATGACTGCTATGTGCCCATCGGTGGATACGTTACCGACACCCGTTCGCTGAACACCACGATCTCTTCTGCCGACTCCATCTACGACCGCATCGGCGAAACCGTCAACTTCAAGTTCAACGACACCATCACAACATGGGTTGGTGGTGAATCCAGCCCAGGCTCACCACAAACATGGAATATCCAGAACGGCACTTCGGGATATGTGGGCTTTACTCCCAATCACCGTTGCACAGCTGGCACACTGACTGGTTGCGACGACGCTGCTGTCGAAGGGACCAAGGTCGAAGCATGTTCGCCTATCTCCACAGCCGACAGTCTGTCTGGCACTTTTGCAGCCATCGTGTCGGATCGAAGCAACGTAGAGGCATTGACGTGTAACCCGGCCAACACTACTGCAGCGAAGAACGGAAACAACTCAAACAGTTGCTCTGCTTCTGATTCGCAGCCTGACACGGGAGATGCAAGTCGACTTGGAGAGGCGTCGATGATGCTGCTCGTTAGTGCTTTGGGTGTTGCTGTTCTTGGCTTCGGAGGTCTTTGAGGATAATACATGAGCCTGGACCCCTGATTCATCTTATCACTCTTGAAAATCAAACAGGGTTTGTGGCTGCTTGTTTTGGTGGTTCTGGCCATCGACAGAATGGTTCTACAATATACGATAGATTGGCCGAAAGGCCAAAGAGCAAGGTAGTTATGGAAATGTACTTTTATCATGTCGCCAGCTGAAAGCCGACATGTGCTCACTCTGTCGTGAGGAAGCAATGTAGAAGTACATGCTTATCTAGCCAATTGGAAGAATCTCGGGGCTTGATCTACCAATCGAAGCTGCTTAGTGGTCCTGAAGTGACTGCGATCATTCCGACGTAAAAGTTGCAGTGCTAGGTAGACATGTCTAGCGACCGAACGCGCTGTGCCCACGCCAGCCATGGGTAACCAGGTAGTCACGAAAAGTCGTCTGGCAACATTGGCTATTTCCTGACTTCGATCGAGAAAGGGCTTCTTGGGCAAGTTGACAAGGACACAAACTCTACGGTCGACTCTCTCTAACGGCGCCTCTTAGTGCTTACTCTTCCTCAGCGACGGACATGTAGACATACCTTAGCTGAGCGACAAAACCACTTATCGGTACTTCAACAGCTGTGCTTAAGGGAAAACTCCAAGGCCCTCAATGGCACGCATAAATACTCATCGTCCCACCATCCTCCCCGAAATATTTGAACATTCTTTCTCTAGCACTAAGCTGCAGCATCAGGATGGACGCAATACCTTATATCGATGTCACACCCCCATACTTTGCTCTAAACGACATATCGACCTTGCCACCCTTACCAGGCAACACCAACGCAGGCATCAGCTGCACTTTTTCACGCGAACAGCCTCCAGGCCTCCAAACAACCTCCTTCGATGCAGCAGAGATCGGCAGACATCTCGCTATCCTCGGATCTTTGGTGGCCGCTCGCGCAAACCCAATCAAACAGAAACACTACTATCTCGCATTGTACGCTCGACTGCATATGAATGAGATAACCACCCCGCAGACAAGATTGACGGGAAAAGGGTTCATTGTTGAGCCGGTACAGTGGGAGAAAAGGCAGCTGACGGCATACATGGAAGCTCTGACCCCACATGGCGAGCAATACGCTAGACTGGAGGTCCGCTATGCCGTCCTGACACTTCAAACATTGCTGCGAATCACTCGGCCTCCAGACTTGCATCGTATCTCGGAAACTATCTGGGATTCTTCTCACCCGTCGCCGTTTACTCAGCCCATGATGCTGAGTCAGGTGCGCATCTCAGAGGAAACAGCTTCGGCGACACTTGAGCTTTGCGATGTCTCTCGCATGGCTGGCCACTTTGACCCACGTCCTACGGCTCCTATCGCTATTCTCGCGAGTAATGCGTTGGCTCTGCTTGGATCGTTCGTTGGCGCACCATTTCTGTGTCAGGATATCATGGTTGTGTGCAAGCGACTCGCAGTTGCGGGTGAGGTGCTCGAGATCAAACTGCGACGCGTTGATAAAGGTGAAAAATGTGAAATGGTGGATGCAACCCATGTTTTTGAGTTGGTTGATGAGCAAGGGAAGCGTGTGGGTACTATATTTGGTCGCATCAAGTGTTACTCTCTTGAGAAGTCATTGTTGTGAGATTCAAGAGGTCTGCAAAGATGTAGACGACGAGAACAGTCGCGTATGACTCATTTGTATACTTTCAGTTCCATAGGTGCACAGCTTGTTAGACATGTATTTCAGCACAGTTGGGGTGGTATTTACTTTCATCCACGAAGAGACGACCAGAAAAACTTACGCTGAATGTTTGGACGATGGTTTTACGAGAGCTCGAAGGACCTGGCTCGTAACTTTAAACATGGTCTTCGCAATGGCCAACATGCTTGATCGAGACAACTTTTTGTCAGCCAAGAAGCGTTTCGAAAGATCAGAGGTCTTCTATCGAAGGGCTGTCGGCCTATGTGGTGAGCTCTCGAAACATGTCATTAGTCTGGAGATCGTCTACTACTTAGTCCTAGTCGTCCTCTATTGCTAGGGTACCCAGCGCTCAGTCCAAGCTTGGAACATTCATAGGCTTCTCACTCGTTCAGCCGTGGCACTAGGTCTACATGATGCTGTTGCGAGTAAGGACTCGGATCCCATCCAAGAAGAGTATCGCCGCCGCACGTGGATTGTCATCTACTGCATGGACAAAGTCTTGAGTGCAGCTTTCGGACGGCCAGCAAGTATCTCACATGAGCAGGCGATCGATCGGCAACCGTCTTCGAGGCTCTATCGAACCCCAAGCACGTCAGATACAGGGATAGATGTTCCAGGCGATTTCCTCGCTGTGTCTTTTGGACTGTACCAAGTGATGACTAAGTCCTTGGTTAAAAAGTACTCGGTCAGCGTCGAACGTAGAGAAGACGACCCAGACGACTTGGTCGCTCTTCAGGCTTCTGTGGAGTTTCGAAAGACGCTTCGAATGTGGGCAGCGAGTCCGCCGCCGTACCTTGGCCTTTGCGAGCCGCAGTCTGACATTCCCGCCGAAAACACACAGATGAATCGATTTCGGGTCATACTAACGTTGAGGTATCATAATCTGAGTATTCTCGTCCACAGACCATTGCTCAGCGCTACTATTGGCCATCTGTTTCAGAAAAGTACTGACGCTACCGACAACCCGCCTTGCTTCGTTCATAACGCGTACCAATGAAACCTCACATGGGAGAACATGATGTGCCGAGGCTTGACCTCTGCTGGACACACCATTTGAGATTGATCTCAATATGACATGATGGAGTGATATGCGACAAGGTGGCATCGATGGTTGACGGTACGATGATTACTGCGGGAGGTATTGATACCACCTAAAGACACTTGATCTAGTCTCAATATGCGCTGTGTGATTCTGACGGACATCTTGGACCCACCACTCTCGAATCTTTCCGATGCTCCAATGCTCTCGCGACTTGCTCTTCGCAATCCTGCGTCATGGGCACAGCGTCTTCGTTCAAGACGGCAAAATCCTTGAGGAACCCCAATAGCTCTTTCCCTTCCAACTCTTGGCCATCCAATCATTGGATTTTTCAGGATAGAGGTCCACGATGCCAGCCAAAGTACAGTTGTGAGACATGACAGGGACAATGTGGTCGTAAGCATCGGCTACGATCAGATCATGCGGTGAACCTCTTTTCGAGGTGTAGATAGCGACACATCCCAGATGCAATGGGTGGCTGATGCCTTGTTGGCTTAGAAAGAGCACAACGTAGAAAAGGTCTAGTGCCGATGGCGTATAGAAGGCGTACCGCCCGGACGCCTATCGTACCTTCAGCCGCCTTTCGGCAAACCCGGTCCGGTCTCCCCGACAGCTCGTTCAAGACGTTTCAGACCTTCAAGCTGTGGATTACCAAGAGCATCTGCACAGTCATCGTTTACTATTTTCCCAGATACTGCGGGTTTTTTCCGTGGCCAGCTCTAGAACCCTATGCCTACAAGTACCAGTTCAACCATTGATTGTTTCTGCAATACCCAGACGAAAATTTTGCTCTCATCGCCAAAATGTCTGACAACAACCTCCCCACATCTCTCACTCAGCTTCCTGAAGAGTCAAACCGCCGGCGCTACACCACGGAAGAGCTTCAAGAATATTTCTCACGAATCAATCTTGCTCAGAAGTACCTCGACTCGCCCGTATTGTCGAATGTCGAGCTTGCCAAAACAAAGGAATATGGGCTGCCCTTGCTAGAAGCACTATGCCGCCATCACACCTGCAACGTACCCTTTGAGAATCTTATTCTCCATTACTCTGCGAACAAGAAAGTCACTCTTGAGCTTTCGGAACTGTACACCTGGTTTGTTCAGAAGCGACGTGGTGGCCGTTGTATGGAGAACAATAGTTTCTTTGGCACTGTCCTGCGCTCTCTCGGCTACCAAGTGCGCAATTGTGCTGGCCGTGTCTCTAGAGCCATGAGTCCGTATCCTGAGGTCCGCAAGAACCAGGCCAATACGTACGATGGAATCAATCACATGCTGAACCTCGTTCGCTTCGGCGAAGAGTGGTATGTCGTGGACGTAGGTATGGGCGCCATGGGCCCAAACATGCCTTACCCGCTCATCGATGGTTTTTCCACCACCAGCATTGCACCCAGAGCTATCCGTCTGCAGCACCGCGCAATCAGCGAATCCTACGGCGGAGATG
Source organism: Aureobasidium sp. EXF-10728 (assembly GCA_023848605.1). Lineage (NCBI taxonomy): Eukaryota > Fungi > Ascomycota > Dothideomycetes > Dothideales > Saccotheciaceae > Aureobasidium > Aureobasidium sp. EXF-10728. The sequence goes on from SWBG01000069.1 coordinate 102,639, forward strand.
CCGCGCCAAAACTCTGGTGCTACGATGTCTGCTACGATCCCACTCACGGCGCGGACAACAAATGGATCCCCACCTATTGCTTTACGACGGCAGAATTCTTGCCGCAGGATTATGAGGTCATGAGTTGGTTTACGAGTACGCATGGCAATTCGTTCTTTACGCGTTATGTGACGGCGACGAGGATGCTTAATGATGAGGACACCGAGAAGATTGTAGGTAGTGTCACGCTGTTCGTTGATACCATAAGAGAGCAAAAAGGTAGTGAGCGCAAGGTTGCCAAGGAGTGCAAGACCGAGGAAGAAAGAATCAGTGCATTGAAGGAGATCTTTGGTATCGGGTTGAGTAAGGAGGAGCAGAATGGTCTTCCGGCTGAGCTTAGATTGGGCTAGATAGCCCACTTGCGAATTTCTCGAGTTCATATTGCCTGAAGTTCATGATGACGATCAGTGACAGTTCGATCTGGGGTTCTCTCGGGAAAGGGTATAGAAAGAACATAACGTGAGCAGCTTCAATACCCCAAAGAAGCAGCGAGGCAGGAACCAGCATTATTGTGACGCAGAAAGGCCACAACCGATACTCAGTTTCCATGATTCCATCATCGCGGCGGGCAAGCTCCAAAGCCAGCCAATCACTAATCTTGCCAAAAGCGAGTCCGCCGAGCACGACTCCGACGCAACCAGACAAGTAGCACGAGCCGACCTTAGGAGTGCTAAGTGGTAAAGCGCGCCAGCCAGGATGATCGAAATGCTGTCATTGAGTATCTGCGACCAGACAAGGTACGAGCCGTATGAGAACCCAGCATAGAAGATGACAGGCCAACTGAGAAGTCGGAAGCTGTGGAGTATCGAGGCGAAGATACTGGGGCTGGGGGTTAGGTGTCCAGAGAGACATCTTTTGCCAATAGCTTTTCTGTGGACCCGAAACCGTGCCAACACGTGCTGAAGTCCTAGAGACAACCGTGTGGACAGTATTTTGCTTTTCGCTGCTGGTCGCCACCATGGCGTCCATTGGGACGCACTCGGTGTCTTCCGGGGTTGTAGTGCCAGTGTATTCGCGGACGTAGCTTGTCTATTTCATGAACAAGAAGACGAACACGAAAGTAAATGCAAAGAGAATTGCAGGAATGTGGAATACTCCTCGCCAGCCAGCATATTGCGAGATGAATCCGCCATCGTGAATCAAGCAGGATGACGTTGTACAGTGAACTCGTCGCGAATCTGGTGTCTAGTACATGGCTGTAGTATTACTTCGGCATCGATGATGGTGGTGGAGAAGGAGTTGGGGAAGGAGTTGGAAAAGAAATTTAAGAAGGAGAAGGGTGAGTTCGATAGCGACGGGTTTGTTGCTAGTAGTGGTTATGATGGACTGTGTTGGACTCTGTTGATTTGTGTCAAGTTTTTCGTATGCTGATTAGTGTTGAGCTTCTGCATGCTGGTTAGTGTTGAGTTTTCGTATGCTGGTTTTTGTGGTGATGGTATAGCTTGGTGTATATCCCTTGTAGCTATAGCTTGTATGAATCTTCTTTGGTCACAGGAAGAACGCGTATGTTTAGGTACTCGACGTTTATCATTTGATAATCACTTCTTGGATTGCAGGTACAAATTGGTATTCCGTGACAGTTGTATTGTTCATGGTGTGTAGTGGTATTCAGCTATATAAACAAAAGAAAAATAGAGGTCATGTATGTGTTTTTGTGTACCTCGCGGGAGTTTCTGTATTCCTTTGCATCCATTTGCATCCGACGATTTCCTGTATCGTGTTTGCTATCCCTTCTCTTACATAAACGCCAAACCATAAAGACGAAAAAAGGCCAGCGTCTCTGATTTCCCTGAATCCAAAAGTCTTGCTCGAACAGAAAACCAAAGCATCAAACTACGACAAATGACATCCACTGGACCCAGAGCTCCATCCAGTAAGTCTGTTGGCCACATCAGAGGCATAGCAAAGCGTACAGCACCCAGTGTTGAGATCATCGGCATGGTAACCATTGAACCCACCATTGTAAATGCGCGCAGCACGGTAATACTTGCTGTCATCCGTGACGGCAGCTTCAGAAAGACACTGAACCAAGCCATCGCCCGAAGCAGTGCCGGTGGTGCCATCGACAATCATCTGCTCAATCTCAGACGCAGGACAAGGATTTTGGATCACGCCGCCGGAATTGCAGGTGCCCGAGCCGGCGTGGTCTTGCATGAGACCAGGGTTGGCGACACTCCATGAAGTGGTGACGACGCGCACGCAGCCGTTGGATTCCTGCATCACGATGGCCAGGATGAATCGTGGGTCTACGCCGGATGAGGCGGATACTTTTTGGATCGAGGCTTTGATGTCGGCGATTTCGTCGGGAGAGTTGTTGGCGCCCCAGCCGTTGTTTGCGCACGATTGTTGCATGATGGGGATGTTGGCGGTGAACATGGCGTCAAAAGTCATCCATTGTGAGACCGAGGGCCAGCCGGCGGCGACGGTGCCGTTGCCAGTGTACATCTTGTATGCGGTGGAGGCGATGGCGGTGGACGTGGCTGCAGAGGTGGAAGTTGCAGTAGTGGGAGTGGAGCCCTGGGCAGAAGTCTGAGTGGTTGCGATGGAAGATTTGGCGGCCGAGGAGGGGGTGCTGGAGCTGCTGCAGCCTGCGGCCACACAGTATGCGTATCCGACCCTGAGTTGTGTTAGTCTTTGGAGAGATCTCCAAAAAGGTTCGGATCGGAGACTTACCAGATGCTGTCACAGGAGGGAGCATTGACAGCGGGATTCCAAGACATGAAGGTATCAGTAGAGATGCCGTTCGCAGAAGCAATGGCATAGCAGTAGTCGCCAGACTTGGCAGTGTACCATTTGGTGCAGCCGGAAACGATACCAGTCTGAGTGGAAGCAGGAGGTGCAACAGTAGCGCAGGAAGACGAGCTAGCCTTTGCAGAAGTGGCAGTGCTCTTGCTGGAGGACTTGGCAGACGAGGAGCCCTTGTAGCTGGAGCCAGAGACCAAGACTGGAATGCTGGAAGTGGTGACGACACTCTTGGTAGTGACGCCCTTCTGAGCCATCGAAGACATTGAGATCAAAGTGCTAGGCTTGGAAGAGGTAGTAGGCTTGCTAGAAGATGTGGTAGCCTTCTTGGTGGAAGAGCTGCTGGAAACCTTTTTGCTGGACGAAGTGCTAAGGATCTTTTTAGCAGATGAAGCACTAGTATGCTTGGACGATGTGCTTGTTTTCTTGCTTGACGTGCTTGAAATCTTGACAGAAGTGCTTGTTTTCTTGGTAGACACGGGTTTCATGGTAGAGGTGCTCGTCTTTTTGGAAGATGTACTCGACTTTTTGAGGGAGGAAGAACTGGACTTCGAAGCGGACAGAGACACATACCTGATGGTGGTTTGGCTAGTTGCCTTAGAAGAAGACACCACTTTGCTGACAGAAGATCCCCCAGCCACAAGAGTTGGCGACTGACTGGCGGGAAGATAGACGATACTAGTCTTGATGGCGGCGCAAGAAGATCCAGAGGAGAGAGCAGCAACCTTGATGGCAGGTGCCTTGAAGGGGGTCAAAGCCGAGAAGGTGGCGGTGACATAGTTGGTGACCACGTCGGTGACGGTGACGGTCTTCTCACTTGCAGATGCGGTAGTAACAGCGCCGTTGACAGTGACCGTGTTGTAGACAGTGTCGACGGAAACGCTGGTGGTGGTATCGACCTTTTGAGAAAGTGCGCCGACAGCAGTAGGTGTGGTAGCTGCGACAGCAAGGACAACCGAGACAGATGCGTCGGAAGGAATGGCAGATGAGATGTTCAAAGATGAGTTCGATGGAGACCCGCTCGCATACGAAACATCAGAAGTGAGTGACAAAGTTGAGGAAGCAGTTTCTGACTGCGCAGTACTTGAGGGGATGTTGCTTGATTCTGAGATGGTGCTGAATGCTACCTCTGAGCTAGCAGAGCTGGCATCAGTGCCATCTGCAAAGTTAGCAACAACATTGACTGTGGAAGTCTCGTATAAAATATGATCAGCATAGATCGTAGAGTTGGCAGTATCTGTGGTAGTGTAGTTGGAAAGAGTGCCGTTGGCAACAGAGCGATGGTGGAGATGATGAAGATGAGTATGGCGTGAGTGACCATGAAGAGGACCAGCGGCGACGAGACCCATTGGCGCAAGTGTTGCGATGACCTGAGTGACGCGCATTGTAAAGAATGTGGTGAGGTGTACTGTTGTGAAGGAAAGTGATGGACCTGGTTCTGTAAAAATGTGCAAACAGGGACCTGGATATATATCAGTGCAGACGCGAACAGCTTAGGCTGTCGGCAAGCAGGGTTGGCTGCAGGAAGCACGGATTAAGGTAGTGGATGGATCAAGAGGGGGTGGAATACTTAGCCTGTGTGGCGCTCGCGGAAAACCTGGGATGGGGTGCTTCTGTAAAGGGGCTGGGGGTTAGTGAGTCGAAAGAAGATTTTTTTTACCTTTACAGCTGCATTAACCTGGTTGCCGGGATATGTGTCACGAATGATTTGTTGGTGCGCGTGAGAGAACAATGAAAGCAAGGAGGCGCACATCATCTTATACCATTTGCAGTCAACTAATTGACTTGCCTACACGTGAAGAGACCAGCAGGCGGTTGCGTAGGAGGGCGTGATAGAGGCCAACGTTCTACGATAGGAAGATAGTGTAACCCAGGTGAAGTGCACGGACGGACCCTTCAATGACAGGTATTCAAGTCACGATCGATACGTCTTTGTTCGTTGGCGCGACTGACACGGTGCTCGTGAAGAGTTGTCCATGCAGGCGCGTTGTAGAACGCGTAAAAGGGGGTGCTTCGCAGAAGGGGGAACAGCCAGGTCCACACGTCCAGACCAGTCACTGTCTCGACCTGAGCATAGAGCAGTTGGAATTGAGTGAAGAGAATAAAAGCATCAAATCTTTTTAGAATGTTGCCCTGCGCTACAACGGTGGTTATTGGCATCATAGACGATTCAAGCGGTTCGGTTCCTAGGATATCCCTTGCTTGTGGAGGGGGAGAGAGAGGTTCGGCTTGTGTCCAACGGCTGGGTTTCTAGCCAACGGCCTTGTTGTTCCGTCGACGCGATTTTCAAACGGACTTGTAGAGCCCTACGGATGCCAGGCTGAGACTCAAGAGGCGCATAAAGACCGGTGACGTGCGCCTTTGACGATGGTCAAGTGTCATGCAAGTCTTGTCAAACAAGGGAAGAGGTTGGTTATGGGCACTTGGTTGGACAGGGACCAGCGGGGCTTCCCGACAAGGAAATGCTCTGCTTGCGCCGCTCATAGCCAACAACTGGGATATCCACTCTGCCACGCCGCAATACTAGTCTACGGGTGGTCCCATTTCAAGATGTATGCGATGTCAAAGACAGCCGTAGTGACCACCGTTTTGCAGCCGCTTGCATTGGGCTTGAGCAGCCGAAAGAGCAAACTGTAAAGTCCTGGCCATTGAACATTGACTTTGAGCGACAGCGCCCTTGAGGCCCTATCGAGCACATTCGTATCGCTGCGCTGCTATCTCAATGACGATGTCGAAAGGACCGAGGAAACGAAGATATGATGTGCTAAGCATTTGCCAGCGACCAGCGGCTCCACGCATACCATGGATCTGGCGATGGAACTACTGCACGTGAAGTCAGGCATGTTGGGAATTGCGCAATATGATAGGTCGGGAGTTGTAGATTGGCGACGGGATTTCTTGTCGACCATCCCTGTAACACTATTCGGACTACTCTGTAGACTCCGGCCGGCAAGATGCAGGCCGAGGCGTGGTGCCTGACGTCCAACCATAATTTTCCAACAACGAGTCACTTTGGTTGCAGGATCGAACTAACAGTGGAGATAGCTCGCGCGCTTGTTGCGGTTCTGCCATTGGGCTTTCCATAATGTAGTCAGAGAGGGCAACGGACAAAATGTAAGTCGTGAAAAGCCTTTTTGAATATTGTACAGACCACGTTGAGAACGCCGATAGAAGATGTCCAGACTGTAAGAGTCCCCAGTATCATGTACAAACAGCAAGTATAAGAAAACACCCAGATGCCCGTCATTTTTTACGGCGAGGGAGACTCGGGCATGCGATTGGCAGACTGATCAATGCTGGGTGGAGGCAACTCACGTCTCGGCCTCCTCAGTGACTCCTCGGTCACGCCATTTCCAAGCTTTGTGATGCCCATGACGGGCGGGTCTCCAGCACGCACAAACTCGTACAGTCCAGGCAATTTGTTTCCAGCCAGTCTGAAGGCATCCTTGACAACCTGCTCGTGCAACTCGCCCTTGAGTTCAAAGATGATCTTGCTGACGGCGACACGCGAAGCCCAGTAATCGAAACTACCCTTTCCCTTTCCCATACGCGACTCGTTGCCGGAAGTGTAGACACCAATGTTGGCCGAGATACGGGTGTAGAGGCGGTACTTCATTCCACGCAGACGCTTGCGGATGACATCTTCACCAATCTTGAGCTGTGCAGCGCTGATGCGACGATCGTGGTCGAGCAGGCGGAGGCCGTAGTCGCCCCAAACGACAGTGGTGCCACGAGTGCTGCCGCCAGTGGGTACGCGAGGTCGTCCTTTGCGGTCTTTCTTGTTCGCGCCGGCGCGAGGAAGGAGCCACGATTGGGTTGAAGGGGTCGAAGAGAATGCGCGGGTCAAGGACGAGAGGATTGGAGATGTTTGGCTCGTGAGGAATTGTGGCCGTGCTAGAGTCGGGTTTAGTCTTGGGTGCGCGACTTGGAAGACGGGTGGGCTGGCATACTGCAAGTGTGCGCAAAAGAGAAGAGAGTGTTGCGATGCGAAGCAAAGCTCGCGCGAATCCGTGGTGCCGACATGGTGAATGTGATTGTGTCTATATCGCTCTATTTGAGCAGCTTCACCTGCCTCTGGCTGGCCCTTGGACTTTCTCCATCTCGGACGCGGCTTGTTCCGTTTCCCGCGGGATGCCAGCCTAATCGGGATAGATTGATGACGCGCTTTCGCAACACCGCGACAAGCAAGCGCGTCTTGTGGGAGAGCTGCAATTGACGTCCATCGAATATATCATCTTGAGTCGATTCTTGCTCCGGGACAGATATAGACCATGCCATCAGATATCCGTAGCTTTTTCGGTGGCAAGCCGGCTGCTGCACCTCCGGCAAAAGAGGAGAAGAAGGCTCCCGCCAAAAAGGGAAGAGCGAGAAAGGTTGTCGACGACAGCGACGACGAGGAAGAGTGCGTGACTCGACCTTGTGCATCTTGTGTCCATCACATGCTGACAGTCGAACAGAGCAGCACCAAAAAAGACGACGACGAGAACGGCAGCAACGTAAGCGTGTCTGCCTGATCTTGACCTGCTCCTTCCCCAATTGATTGACACTGCCTCCAGGAAGCGCGCCGCATCACCGCCAGGCGAGGAAACGACGACTGCCGCCTACTTCGCCACCAAGAACAAGCCAAAACGAACAGCCGCTGCCACAAAATCACAACCTGCTCCCAAAAAGTCCCCTGCCAAACCTGTCAAATCAGAATCCACACCACCACCCTCGACCGATGATCTGAATCCAGAAGACTTTCCCGACGACGACCTTGACGACACCTTGACGGCAGAAGTCAAGAAAGAGGATCCGCCTACCAAAGACACTGACGACATGGCTCCCAAGAAGCGCGCTCCCGCCACCAAGGCTACGCCCAAGAAGATCAAGGACGAAGACGATGCCGACGTTGACATGAAGGATGACGACTTTGTTGTCCCAGACGATGACGATGACATGGAAGTCGAGCCACCATCCAAAGCAAAACCCAAGGCCAAGGCAGGCGCAAAGAGAAAGTCCAAGGATCTGGATACTGATGAAGAAGATGAGAAGCCCAAGCCCAAGAAACCTCGTGCTCCTGCAAAGAAGAAGGAAAAGGACCCTCCCGTTGAAGACAGTGCAGAGCTCAAGGCCATCCTTGACGACATCCCCTTGATCCAAGCTCCCGACCCTCCAAGTGACGACGAAGGCGGCAAGACAAAGTGGTACAACCGACCCAAGAACGATAACCCCGCCCCTGGAGCCGGTAGTCTCGACATTCCCGAAGGCGCTGACAACTGTCTTGCTGGTTTGACCTTTGTCTTCACCGGTCAACTCACATATCTTTCCAGAGAAGAGGGCCAGAATCTGGTCAAGCGCTATGGCGGAAAGTGTACAACAGGCCCCAGCAGGAAGACGGATTACGTTGTTCTCGGTGCCGAGGCTGGCCCAAAGAAGCTCGCAACCATCAAAGAATTCAAGATCAAGGTCATTGACGAGCAGGGCCTCTGCGCTCTCATCGCGAAACTCCCTCCCAACGGCGGCAATAGTGTAGCCGGCGCCAAGTTTGCAGAGCAACAGAAAAAGGAAGCAGAGAAGATCAAGAAAGCCGCTGACGATATCGAGAAGGCCGAACGTGCAAAGGCCGCCGCCAATCCTACATCCCAGCCAAAGGGTATCGCTGCCGACGGTACCGACAACAGGCTTTGGACTGTCAAGTACGCCCCCACCCAGCTGGCTCAGATCTGTGGTAACAAGGGTCAAGTCGAGAAGTTGAGCGCCTGGTTGCGCAACTTCCACAAGAACGCTCGCAAAGACTTCAAACTGGCTGGAAAGGATGGCAGCGGTACCTACAGAGCCGTCATGATTCACGGCCCTCCTGGTATCGGCAAAACTACAGCAGCACATCTCGTCGCCAAGCTCGAAGGTTTCGATATTGTGGAAAGCAACGCCAGTGACACTCGCAGCAAGAAGTTGGTCGAGAGTGGCCTTAAGGGTGTCTTGAGTACAACTTCTCTCATGGGCTACTTTTCTGCCGGCGAAGTCGAGACAAGCAAGAAGAAAATGGTACTGATAATGGACGAGGTTGACGGTATGTCTGCTGGTGATCGTGGTGGTGTTGGTGCTCTCGCTGCTGTCTGCAAAAAGACCCAAGTGCCTATGATTCTCATCTGCAACGACCGCAAGCTGCCCAAGATGAAGCCATTCGACTTTGTCACCTTCGACCTGCCTTTCCGTCGTCCAAGTAACGACATGATCCGCGCCCGTATCGCCACCATTGCCCACCGTGAGGGTCTCAAGATGCCACCAAACGTTATGAACGCTTTGATCGAAGGCACAGGAGCAGACATTCGTCAAGTGGTCAATATGATCTCTACAGCAAAGCTCGACCAATCTGCCATGGACTTTAACAAAGGCAAGGAGATGTCAAAGGCCTGGGAGAAGCATGTTGTCTTGAAGCCGTGGGACATCACCAGCAAGATTCTCGGAGGCGGCATGTTCATGTCATCCAGCAAGTCCACGCTCAACGACAAGATTGAGCTGTACTTTAACGACCACGAGTTCAGCCCTCTGATGTTGCAGGAGAACTACCTCGGCACAAAACCAATCCTCACCGCAGACGCTCCCAACGCGAAGATGGCCAACCTCGAGACACTCAAGCTGTCCAGTCAAGCAGCCGACAGCATCTCGGACGGCGATTTAGTCGACAGAATGATCCACGGCTCTCAGCAGCAGTGGAGCTTGATGCCTTCTCACGCCATCATGAGTTTTGTCCGGCCAGCCTCCTTCGTTGCAGGTTCTCAAGCCGGTTCACAAACTCGCTTTACCGCATGGTTGGGCAAGAACAGTTCATTCGGCAAGTACAGTCGTCAAGTCAAGGAGATCCAAGGACACATGCGTTTGCGTACCTCTGGTGACAGACATGAGATCAGACAGCAATATCTTCCTACTCTCTGGCAAAACCTTGTCAAGAAGCTGGAGGTTGAGGGTAAAGAAGCCGTCCCCGAAGTCATCAGCCTCATGGATCAGTATTTCCTTACCAAGGACGATTTTGATGCCATCTTGGAGCTCGGTGTGGGACCCATGGATCAGGAGAAGGTCAAACTCGAAACACAGACAAAAGCCACATTCACCAGAATGTAAGTGATATCTGCACCGACTACGCTGACTCTTTGGTAAACCATATACTGACCCGATCTTTCACAGGTACAATGCACAATCTCATCCTCTACCCTTCATGAAAGCTTCTAGCGTCGTCAATCCGTCAAAGAAGATCGCAAAAGACAAGCCTGATCTGGAAGAGGCAATGGACGACTCTGAAGATGAAGCCATCCTCAAAGACGCAGCTGAAGACGACGCCGAGGAAGAAGAAGATATGGACATTTCAAAGGACAAGTACGTCGCCAAGCCCAAGAAGAAGAAGGCACCTGCTGCCAAGGGTACTGCAAAGGGCAAGGGCAAGAAAAAGGCAGACAGTGGCGATGAAGATGATGAGGAAGACGAAAAGCCCAAGCCGGCTGCGAAGAAGAAGGCACCTGCTAAGCCAAGGGCCAAGAAGTGAGCGTGTGATGTGTTACTCACTGCAGTGTTGAGGTTTGATGAGTGTTGCCAGAGGAGTCTTGCTGTAATGGTCAGAGGTTGATCGGCCGGAAATTGCTTCTGTTCTACATCTTAGTTATGCATATCATACGGAGCGCAGGCCTCGAGGCAAAGAAAGATTCGCTTAGCATCGCAATAAACTCATGGCATCGATATTCCAAGCTTTGTAGCTTTTATTATTTGGGGATACACGTTTTTGCTGGGTTCATCTCTAAATTCGACAAGGCGATGGATTCTTCTGCTTCCTAGCCAGAAACATGAAGGGGCCATCTACAACCATTACAGCGTGTGTACGCCTCTACTGGCTAAGACTCGGGGGTGTAGAAAGCCTCAGACTACCAAAGTGATCAATACCGTATATTTATGTTGCTACAACAGCGAAAGAGCTTGTGTTAGAGAGTACACATCGTTATGATCGGGGAAAGAACAAAAAAAAAGAAGATAAACTACCGTTTTGTTCTATACCCCCTTTTGCAAAAAAGGCTATGCTATGAGAAGAACCAAGAAACAAGCAAGACACCCCCTGATACTGACAAAAAACAAGACACTAACACGCAAAAGAATATCATTCGCTTTCGCTGAGAAAAACCCAATAAAAACCATCCCCACAAAAGCAAAACAAAAACCAGACAGACACCAAGACTTTCATAAACAATCATGAATCACCGAAACCCTCAAATCAAACTCCCCTGCTTTGCCTCGCTGTCCTTCTGTCCATCCTTCATCCTCTGCACCTCCAAATCCCTCCGATCTTTCTGCTCCATCTGCACCAATTCCTGGCGTACAGCCTCCACACAAACAGCCTCCACATCAGCGCCAACGCGCCAAGTCCTCAACACCACGCCTTCCCTCTCCATAATAGTCTTTGCCTTGGCCCAGCGCCGTTTCCAAAGCTCTTCTTTTTTGGTGAGCAGGGGTCCGCCTTCGGGGTCTAGGGGTTCGTGGAAGGAAGAGTCGTTCCAGGCGCCGCTGAGGCGGTTTGTGGCGTAGGAGGCTGCGGCGGCTGGGTAGTGGGAGAGGTTGCGGCGGGGGGGTGGGGGTTTGGGTCGTGTTTGCGTTTGGGTTTGGGGGGTGGTTGCGGAGGCAGAGGCGGCAGTATTGCCTAGATTGTCCATTGAGCGTGATGTAGAGGAGGACGTCAAGGTGCGTTGGTCGGCGGGAGTGGAGGTGCCGCTGCTCTCAGACGCCCAGGTGGGACTGCGTTTTGTGGAGGAGAAGTAGGCGGTTGTGGGGGATAGCTTTTGCTTTGCTGAGGTCAGGTAGTGGCGTTTTGGGAGAGGTGGTGGTGCGGTTGTTGCAGGAGATGGCTCGACGACTTGAGAGAGTGGTGATGGCACATTAGTGGTGTTGACTGTCGTGCTCGGTTTGCGAGGTTTGGGCGGTGCTGGAGGAGAGGACTTTGCTGGGGGTGGGAAGATTGCGCTTTTGCCGTCTCCTGAGGGCGAGCGCAATGCGGCTGGTTTGGGCGGTGGTGGAGGAGTTGCGCGCTTAGCTGGTATCTCGGTGTGAGAGCGGATGGCAGGTCTTCTGGTGAGTGATGTGCTGTAGGCTCTCTTCTGAGGCTCGTTGGACAGTGGAGAAGTGCTCTCGTCATCGCTAAAGTCGATGAGGTTGTCCTCCATAGCAGATGCTTGTGGTGCAGGAGGATCTGTCGGACGTCGTGGTGGTAGTGCGGGTCTACTACCGAGCATCTTTGTCGGCTCGACATCTGCACCAAACAATGACCTCCTGTCCGGCTCGGTATCCTTGAGGGATTCGGCTATGGCTCTGCGAAGCTCGTCGTCGTCATCCTGGATATCCGAGGGACGGTTCAGTCTCTTGGCTCCAACCAAGCTATCAGTCGACATGTTACGAGAATGACCTCTAGATGATCTGTCACCACTCAATGGACCCATTGATGGATCGAAAAAGCCCTTGTCGGGTTTCGACGTGACGTCTCGAATAAAGATTGCAACCACTCGGCCCGGGTATTCTAGAACCACATCGGTATAGACTTCCAAATCTGCTTCACCGCTGTCGCCAACGAGGACAAACTTGCGTTCTGGAAAATCACGAAACAGGCGGTCGAGAGTGGCCTTTTTTCGTTCAGCGACTGGCTCGAAAATGCCTTGTAGCATACCACTGTACTGCTTCAGATGGAAGGAACCAAGCGGGAGGCCGGCAGCTTTGAAGAAGCCAGTGATGACAGGATATAGCTGCCATGGCGAATTAGATACGTAATGCATCTGCACACCCATGTCGGCTAGTTTACAGTACCATTGCCTCACGCCTTCAATGGTCAAGTCTCCAAGATCGCGGATGAAGGCGTTGCGGAAGATTTCTCTTGCACCGCTAGTGATTGCACTGTGCTTGATGGTGTCGTCAATGTCACTGATCAAGCTGACACCTCTGACGGGCGTGACTTTGACTTCTTCCGTGGCAGAGAGATCCTCCGAGGCGAGGATGCGCACGTGAGTAGGAACAAAGTCGAGGGCGGCTCGAAGATGAAAGTGACCGGCAGCATTCGTCTGGACAGTCCTCTGACGGGATATCTTGTCGTTGTAGAAGAAAGCGCTGACAGATGCGTTGGCCAGCGGGTTGGCCATGAAAGGTCTCAGACGAGCCATTAGATGGTTGTTTGCAGTGAGGAGTTGCTCGGACGACATTTTTGCAGGGTTTGGCCATGATGAGCGTTTCTGCACGGGATCGATAAAGTCGGAGCCAGCAGTATTGGACCTTGTTGGCTGGAGGAAATCGTCAAAGGTAGGGCCTTCTCTTGCGCTGGGGGCGGGAGAGGGCTCTCTAGAGCGAGTGGTTTCTGCATATTGGCTGGGTCGCTCACTGAAGCCGCCTCTTCCAGCGATTTCTGCCTCCTTCTCGCCCTTTTTCAGAATCTCGTCTGCTTGTTTTTGGATTGCCTCCTCCTCTTGTCTGGTTGTGGAGTCTCTATGTCGGCCGACGGGGCTGGACGAGCGGCTGCTGGCTCGACTGTTGGCAGAACTCGACCTGGCTGATGATGGGGCCTGGATGCCGACAAGTTGTCTCGCAAGACCGACCATGAGGCGATGTTTGCGGCTGAGCTGGCCCTTGTGCGGAGTGTAGAGCCAGCCACGCACGTCGACGTCGACAATGGCCTTGTCCTGTTCGTACTCTTCCCATTGAGCCTTCCAGAACTCTGCGTCGCCAGCTCCTAGCGTGTCGCGTGCATCCCGTCCTGAGCCGCCGTGTTGCTGGATGGTGCCTGGGTGGGCGCGGGGTTTTGCTCGGATGTGCTTGGTGGCGTAGCTGGGAAAGATGATCATCTCCTCGTCGCCGCTGCGGACGACATCGGCGCCCGGGAAGATGCCGGGCTGTTCTTCGCTGTCGTTGGCAAAGTCTCTGGACTGGGACCATTGCGATGCATACGACTGCCTCAGCTCGTTGGCGGCCTTGAGGTAGCCGGCCAACTTCTTACGACGGCCGCCCGACTCGCGAGGCGTCTCGTCCTGGTATCCTCGGTATGACATGTTCTCGGGTGAAGTTGATCCAGAAGAGACAGAAGCATGTTTCTCGGCGCGGGACCTCAAGCGGTGGCGCAGGTAGCCAAGGATGCCCCTGGTCTTGGGCTGCTGCTTGCTGGCCTGTCGACGGACGAGGAAGCGGTATATACGGGACTGGGCGGACTGGCGCAGTAGAGGAAGTGTCTTGTATCGGAGATTGCGGATGCTGTTGGATGTCGTCGATGGCAGCAGATAACTGAAGATGGGCTTCGCCTTGACCACTTTGCCTCGGGCCTTGAGGTTGCGCACAAAGTTGGGAGCCACTTTGATGCCTGCCGTCGCGAGTGCGAGGTGCCACGTCGACTAGTATCTACAAACACTCTAGATTGTCACAGGTGCCCGTGGGAAAAGCCTAGCTATACGTCATGCCCCACCCACCGAAAACCACAAATGTCCCTGACTATCCCCTTCCTATTCGTCTAGACTCGACAAAACAAGTCCGTTAAACATGACATTTGCGCCATTTGATTGGCCATGCCGTCATGAATATCAACAATTCGAGTCAAGCACATGGGCCCTTCTTGTCGGCTCTTCATGTTCCGAGTGTCTGCGGGTCTACAGGCACGCTCAGGCACCAAATAATTCACAGCCTCAAAAACGTCTGTTACTAACTTGTCAATTCTGCAACATCACCTCCCGTATACGCAAGTAGATTTGTAACGCAGCTACGGAGATGCACAGTGCCATCGAGAAACATGGGAGTAGTCACAGAGCTGCATCTAGTAGACTTTCGTGAGTCACTTGGCGCTTGCAAAAACATTTGTGCCTTTACATAGCGCACGCTTTGCGCTGTGTTCCTGAGGTGAGCGGGCCGAGTCGGCGATTTCTGCTCATGGTGTCGCAGCTGGTCTTCCAGTGTACCTAGCCATTGCGTTGTCTTGCTGACGACTTGCAACGACCCAGAACTTGATGCTCGCCCGATTGTATAACCCATCATGAGCACGCTGTGTACTGATCAGGGTGTTCCTGACAGCCAAGACCTTGCAAAACAGCATAGCGCCTAGCTCCAACCTTATTATGCTATATCTGCTGGAGCGTGTCACCCTTGTCAACACAATCATCCATGACGGCCTCGAAGAAAGCAATTTTTCGTATCTTGAGAACATCTTTCAGCATACTCTCTGTACAGCCGACTCGATGTTGACATCATTGTACTGTTTCACAGAGAGAGCAAAGAGTGACAGGCTCTCACATTCGAAGGACGAGCTATACCAATCATCTCCAAGCTGAGCCACAACGTTCAGCATTTGATGTCAAAACACACGCTTCACCCCCTGCCGAGATCGCCGAACTGCAGTTCGCGAACTGAGCGTCCTCCATCGAAGATCATGCCTCCAGAGATGTCATGAGTCTGCTGTGACTCAAGTTCAGTGCGATGTCGGTCCAGCAGGACTGTTGCGAGCCCTAACAATCCTTCGCCATGACTGCATCCATTACGCCAGTATGCAAACACAAGGTGGTATCCTGCAACTTCAGTAATCCCAGATGCCATTTCCTGTCAAAAAGCATGACGAGACTCATGAATCTACCTCTACCATGAGAAGCCGCAGGACTTTTTACTGAGCAGGCGGGTTGAACATCTTGCTGATATACCCTGATATCGCCGGTTGAAATAGACTCTGTTCTATAAGTTGATCCCCCTCTTCCGGTCCCGCTTTACTGCATGATACCTCTAGAGGTAGGTAGGCCGAGTACGACCTATAAATGCCTCATAGAGGCCTCCCCTACCTCGTTCTTTTCTTTCCACCACTTCCATCACTTCCACCAGTACAGAAACAAACGAACGCAAAGCACCAATCTTGGTACGGATATCAAAAACTGGAGTCTTCCGACATGGAAATATCTACGTATCAAGCAGGGGAGCCCTCAGGTAACGTCTCATATCACACAAAACATGTATATTGCAGACGGGTGTTCGATCTCAAAGACTTCTCATCGCTTTCATGCCGTGTCAGGTCTTTGGTTTCGATCTGAGAAATACCGTAATGTTGGGGAGAAGCAACCATAAGATTGCTCCTCTCCGACATAGAACTTGATCTGGGTAATTCCAGCGAAAGGACTGCTTCTGTTTATCCTCTCTTCAATGAGGGTGGGATGTACTGACATACTCAGCTCTTCCCCTCCCCAATCTTCAAGATGACTACTGAAAAGATTACCTTTTTGTCCAACTGGTCTGTGGCTCTTTTGCTCTAGATCGTTGTGGAAGTCCAGCAGTGTGACTGACTATCCATCACAGGCACGCCACCCCTTACCATGCCCCTGTCTACCTTGCTCAAGCCAAGGGCTACTTTGCCGATGAAGGCCTCAAGGTTGCTCTTCTCGAGCCCAACGATCCCAGCGTATGCTCTGCTTCTCCAACCACCGACAAACAAACTCTTATGCTGACCCCTCCAAGGATGTCACCGAGATAATTGGCAGCGGCAAAGTCGATCTCGGCTTCAAAGCCATGATCCACACTCTCGCCGGCAAAGCCCGCGGCTTCCCCATCATGTCCATCGGCTCTCTCCTCGACGAGCCCTTTACCGGAATCGTGTACCTCAAGTCCTCGGGCATCACCCCCGACTTTCAGTCCCTCAAGGGCAAACGCATCGGCTACGTCGGCGAATTCGGCAAGATCCAGATCGACGAGCTGACCGCGCACTACGGCATGAAACCTTCCGACTACACCGCCGTGCGCTGCGGTATGAACGTCTCCAAGGCCATCATCGACGGCACCATCGACGCGGGCATCGGCCTCGAAAACGTGCAAATGGTCGAGTTGGCCGAACACCTCGCCTCTGTCAACAAACCCCGCAGCGATGTGCAAATGCTGCGGATCGATGAACTTGCCGACTTGGGCTGTTGCTGCTTCTGCAGTATCTTGTACATTGGCAACGAGACCTTTATCCGCGAGCACCCGGACAAAGTAACTGCTTTTATGCGCGCCTGCAAGCGTGCCACCGAGTACGTGTTGGCTTCTCCTGCCGCCGCCTATGCAGATTACATCTCCATCAAACCCGCCATGGCCACCGCACTGAACCGCAAGATCTTTGAGAGAAGCTTTGCGTTCTTCTCAAAGGACTTGAAGAATGTCAGCAGAGACTGGGATAAAGTTACCAAGTATGGCAAGAGACTTGGCGTGTTGCCTGAAGACTATGTACCCAACTACACCAATGAGTTTTTGGACTGGGGGTTTGAAAAAGACTCTGCAGACCCAAAGGACGATCAGAAGAGGATGGTCAAGTTGCAAGAGAGGGTTGCGAAGGAAGGCGGATTCCTTCGTTTGGAGCAGATGGCAAAGGTTGCTGTGGTTTGATTTTGCCGCTTGAACCTTTTCTTTTTTGCTGTAGAGTTTTCTGATGGATGATGGGAACACTCGAAAGACTAGGATGTGACTTTCTGCCATTTTCACTCTCTTTTTGTGTGCGTGGGTCAATGTGATTCGCATACCAACCCAGCAGAAGCATCCTCCAAATATAGTCATCCCAACCCATCAAAGCATCACCAAAACAGTCATACCAACCCAGCAGAACATCACAACATCACCACCAACATAGTCAGACACGGAAACCATATAACAACAACCCCCTAGATCCAAACAAACAAACCAGGTCAGATCAAAAACCACAGAACCCCAGGTAAAACAATAATAAACCTAATCCAGATATCACTCTCAGATCTACACCACAGATCTACACCACAGAATCCCACGAAATACCAGCTATTCTCACTCTCAGATCAACAGTGACATGCGTACCCCCGTCCCACAAAACGAATGATATTCTCAAGGAGGTGTGGGTAGAGAAGATATACTGGCCTGAAGATTTACTGCAGACATAGACATGGATCTGGTTTTGGTTTTGACGGTGATGGTATCGTGGCTTTACATCACCATATCAACATCCACTTGGAGAGGGATATTGAAAAGCAGAATGATGAGATGGAGATGGAGATTGAGATGGATGGATTCTTCTGTTCTTGGTGGATGGGGGTATAAGGGTCGTGGGTATTCTTGAGTTCTTTGATTCTTTGATTCTTTGATTCTTTGATTCTTTGATTCTTTGATTCTTTGATTCTTTGATTCTTTGATTCTTTGATTCTTTGAT